>PVKP010016727.1:0-47558 GCA_004027715.1 Plecturocebus donacophilus
AGGTTACATTAACCTAGTATGGTTAAAGAGGTACCATACTAAGTTTTGGATCCTCAAGGTCTTTCATCAGTTCTTCCTTTTGAGTCAATAGCTTGTGAAGATAGTAGGTCAATTTTTTTTCAACTTGTATTTTAGATTAAGTGGATATATGTGCAGGTTTGTCATTTGGATGTGATACTGAGGTTTGGGATATGAATGATCCCATCACCCAGGTAGTGAGCATAGTACTCAACAATTTTTCAGCCCTTGTCAACCTCCCTACCCTCTCTGGTAGCCCCCAGTTTCTACTGTTGTCATATATTCCTGAGTACCCAGTGTTTAGCTCCCACTTATTTATATATGAGAACATGCAGCAATTGGTTTTTTCGTTCTGACGTTAATTTGCCTAGCATAACAGACTCCAGCTGCATAGTATGTAATTTTATTCTTCTTTATGGCTGTGTGGTATTCCATGGTGTACATATACCATATTTTCTTTATATTATCCATCTTTGATGGGCACCTAGGTTGATTCCATGACTTTGCTATTGTGAATAGTTCTGTGATGAACATGTGAGTGCATGTGTCTTTTTGGTAGAATGATTCTTTTCTTTTCTTTTTTTTTTTTTGAGAAAGGGTCTGATTTGGTCACCCAGGCTGGAGTGCAGTGGCACAATCACAACTCACTGTGGCTTCAACCTCCCAGGGCCAAGCAATCCTCCCACCTCAGCTTCCCAAGTAGATTTATTTTCTTTTGGATATATACCTAGTAATGGGATTGCTAGGTCAAATGGAAACTCTGGTTTTAGATCTTTGAGACATCTCCATACTGCTTTCTACAGTGGCTGAACTTATTTACATTCCTACCAAGAGTGTATAAATGTTCCCTTTTCTCTACAGCCTCACCAGCATCTGTTGTTTTTTGACTCTACTAATAGCCATTCTGACTGGTGTGATATGATATCTTATTGTGGTTTTGATTTGCTTTTCACTGTTGATTAGTGATGTGGAGAATATTTTTCATATGTTTTTTGGCCACTTATATGCCTTCAACAGATGTGTCTTTTGCTGTATGTTGCCCATTTTTTAATAGGGTCCTTTGTTTTTTACTTGTTCAAATGTTTATGTTCCTTATAGATTCTAGATATTAGACCTTTGTTGGATGTGTAATGTGTGAATATTTTCTCCGATTCCATAGGTCATCTGTTTATTCTGTTGATAGTTTCTTTTGCTGTGCAGAAGATCTTTAATTAGACCCTACTTTTCAATTTTTGTTGCAATTGCTTCTGAGGGCTTAGTTATAAATTGTTTCCCAAATATTATATCTAGAATGACATTTTTTGTTTTTTTTTCTAGGATTCTTATAGTGTGAGGTCTTACATTTAAATCTTTAATCTATCTTGAATTAATTTTTGTATATGGTGAAAGGTAGGGTTCCAGTTTCATTCTTCTACATATGACTAGTCAATTATCCCAGTTCCAAGTATTGAATAGGAAGTCTTTTCCTCATTGCTTATTTTAGTTAACTTTGAGGAAGATCAGATGGCTATAGGTATGTAACTTTATTTCTGTGTTATCTATTCTGTTCCATTGTTCTGTATTTCTGTTTTTGTACCAATATCATGCTGTTTTGGTTAGTTACTGTAGCCTTATAATAAGTCAGATAATATGATGCCTCCAGCTTTATTCATTTTGCTTAGGCATGCTTTAGCTATTTGAGCTCTGTTTTGGTTCCATATGAACTTTAGAATAGTTTTTTTTTTTTTTTAACTTTCTCTTTTGTGAAAAATGATGTTGATAGTTTGGTAGAAATGGCATTGAATATGTAGATTGCTTTGGGCTCTTTGGCCATTTAAATGATGCCGATTCTTACACTCCTTGAGCATGAAATGTTTTTTTATTTGTTTGTTTATTCTATGATTTCCTTTGGCACTGTTTTATAGTTCTTCTTGTACTGCTCTTTCTTGTCCTTGGTTAGATGTATTCTTAGGTATCTGTTTGTGTGTCGTTTTTGTAAGTGGGATTGTGTTCTTGGTTTGACTCTCAGCTTGACCATTATAGGTGTATAGAAACGTTGCTGATTTTTGTAGATGGATTTTGTGTCCTGAAACTTTAGTGAACTTGTTAATCAGTTCAGGAGCCTTTGATGGATTTTTTTAGGGGGTTTTCTAGGTGTAGAATCACATTGTCCTTAAAGAGAAATAGTTTGACTTCTTTTGTTATTTGGATATATTTTATTTTTTTGTCTTGCCTGATTGCTCTGGCTAGCATTTCCAGTACTATATTGAATAGGAGTGGTGAGAGTGGACATCCTCGTCTTGTACCAGTTCTCAAGGGGAATGCTTCCAGTTTTTGCCTGTTCAGTATGATGTTGGCTGTAGGTTTGTCATAGATGACTCTTACTATTTTGAGGTGTGTTCCTTCAATGCCAACTGTCTTGTTGGTTTTTGTCATGAAGGGATGTTGGATTTTATTGAAAGCTTTTTTCATGTCTATGGAGTTCATATGGTTTTTGGTTTTGATTCTGTTTATGTGGTGAATCACATTTATTGATTTGTGTATGTTGAGCCAACCTTGCATCCTAGCAATGAAGCCTACCTGGCAAATTAACTTTTTATATATCCTGTTAGATCCGGACTGCTAATATTTTGTTGATGATTGGCCTGTGATTTCGTTTTTTGTTGTGTCATTGCCAGGTTTTGATGTCAGGTAATGTTAGATTCATAGAATGATTTAGGGAGGAGTCCCCAGTCATTGATTTTTTTTTTTTTTAATAGTTTCAGTAGAATTGGTACCATCTCTTGGTAATGGTACCATCTCTTCTTTGTATATCAGGTAGAATTCAACTGTGAATTCATCTGATCTGGGGCTTTCTTTATTGGTAGTTTTTTAAATTACTACTTCAACTTTAGAACTTCATATTGGTCTGTTGGAGTTTTAACTTCTTCCAGATTTGATTTTGGGAAGTTATGTGTTTCCAGGAATTAATTCATTTCCTCTAGTTTTTTTTCTAGTTTGCATGCATAGAGGTGTGCATAATAGTTACTGAAGATCTTTTGTATTTCTGTGAGATCAGTCATAATGTCACCTTTGTCATTTCTGATTGTACATATTTGGATCTTCTCTCTTTATTTCTCTGTTAATCTAGCTAGCAGTCTATTGATCTTGTTTATTCTTTCAAAGAACCAACTTTTGGTTTTATTGATTTGGATTTTGTTTGGTTCTGCCCTAATTTTAGTTATTTTTTTTATCTGCTAGATTAGGAGTTAGTTTGTTCTTATTTCTCTACTTCCTCTAGGTGTGACATTAGAATGTTAATTTGAGATCTTTCTAACTTTCTGAGGTTGGTTTTTAGTGCTATAAACTTTCCTCTTATCACTGCATTTGCTACATCCCAGAGATTTTGGTAGGTTGTGACTCTATTTTCATTTATTTCAAATAATTTTTTGATTTCTGCCTTAATTTCATTATTTAATCAGAAGTCATTCAGGGGCAAGTTCTTTCATTTGCCCTTGGTTTTGAGAGGTCTTCTTGGTACTGATTTCTAATTTTGTTCCACTGTAGACCCAGAGTACAGTTGGTTTGATTTTGATTTTTTAAAAAATTTATTGAGACTTGCTTAATGGCCAAGCATGTGGTCAATCTTGGGTATGTTCTATGTACAGATGAGAAGAATGTACCATCTGTGGTTGATGAGTGGCATATTTTGTAGATGTCTTTTAGGCCCAATTGGTCAATTGCGAAATTTAAGTCTACAATTTCTTTGTTAGTTTTCTGCCTTTATTATTTGTCTCATGCTGTCAGTGGGATGCTGAGGTTTCCTACTATCATTGTGTGGCTGTCTAGGTCTTTTCATATGTCTGAAGGTACTTGTTTTGTGAATCTGGGTGGTCCAATGTTGGATATGTCTATATTTAGGACAGTTAAATCTTCTTATGGAATTGAACTCTTTATCATTATGTAATGGCCATCTTTGCCCTTTTTTACTGTTGTTGGTTTAAAGTATATTGTAGCTGATACAAAGATGGTAAGCAACTCATGCTTTCTTTTTACTTTCTTTTGTGTGCTGAATCTTTCTCCAAGTTTTTTTCTTTGAGCCATGGGTGGTGTTATATGTGAGACAGGTCTCATGATGAAAATAGATGGATGGGTATTCTTTATCCAATTTGCCACTCTTTGCCTTTTAAGTGAAGCATTTAGACCATTTACATTCAAGGTTATTATTGATAGATGAGGTTTTGATCCTATCAGGAAGTTGTTAGTTAGTTGCTTTGTAGTTTCTATTGTGAGGCTGCTTTATAGGATCTGTGGACTACGTAGTTAAGTGTGTTTCTGTAGTAGCAGTTATCATTCTTTTATTTCTATGTTTAGAACCTTAAGGATCTGTTGTAAGACTTGTCTAGTGGTAATGAATTCCCTTGGCATTTGCTTGTCTGGAAAATATTTTCCCTTCACTTATGAAGCTTAGTTTGGTGGGATATGAAACTCTTGGTTGGAACTTTTTTTCTTTAGGAATGCTGAAAATAGGCCCCCAATCTCTCCTGACTTAAAAGGTTTATGCTGATAAGTCTACTGTTAGCCTGATGGGTCTCCCTTTGTAAGTGATCTCACCTCTTTATCTTGGCTGCCTTTAAGATGTTTTTTCTTTAGTGTTGACCTTGGACAGTTTAGTGACTGTAAGCTTTAGTGACAGTCATTTGTGTAGTATCTGGCAGGTATTCTCTGGATTTCTTGTATCTGGGTGGGTACCTCTCTGGCAAGATAAGGGAAATTTTCTTGAATGATTTCCTTAAATATTTTTTCCAGATTGTTTATACTTTCTCATTCTCTCTCAGGAATGCCAGTAATTTGTAGGTTTGGTCACTTTACATAATTCCATATTTCTTGAAGACTTTATTTTTAAAAATTCTTTTTGCTTTATATTTGTCTGACTTGGTAAGTTTAAAAGACCAGTCTTCAGGCTCTGAAATTCTTTCTTCTGCTTGGTCCAGTCTATTGATAAATCTGTCAATTGTATTTTGAAATTCCTTAGGTGAGGTTTTTCAATTCCAGAAGCTCTGTTTGATTTCTTTTTTAAAGATGTTTGCCTCTTCTTTCATTTCCTTGATTGCTTTAGAAGTTTATTTGTGTTGATGTTCTACCTTGTTTTGGAGGTTGAGCTTCCTTGCAATCCATGCTTTGAATTCTGTCATTTCTTAGTTTCCATTTTTGTTAGGAGCCATTGCTGGAGAGCTAGTGTGATCCTTTGATGGTGTCACCACATTCAAATTCTAGGTGGTGCCAGAATTCTTGCAGTGGTTCTTTCTCATCTGGAGATGCTGGCATTTCTAATATTTATAATTATTTTAGTGTGGGTAGGATTTTTCTTTTTCTTTCTTGCCTATAATATTATTTTTTTCTTTACCTTTCTCTCCCTTCGTAGGTGATATGACTGTAGAGAATGCTGGGTAGGGTCTTTTGGCTTTGTTTCTGTAGCCCATGCACTTCTGATGACAGGTTTTATATTGGCTCTGCAGTTTGACCCACAAGCTAGTAGACAGTGCTTATAGGTAAGAGCCAGCAGCCGCCAACATGACTGAGTATATACTTCATCCTTGCTTGTTAGGAGAAGCTCTCTGTTTCCTCAGGCAAATGACATCCTGCCCTTGGTCCTAAGCTGGGAAAATGTATTGAGGTTTTCATGGTGTCTTTCTCTTGCAACATCTTCAAGCCTTTCCCCAGGTTAGCACTAGGGCTTGGGAGAAACAAAGTGCTCCTTGTTGGCCTGGGTTGCTTGGATCCTCATTGGAAAGGTGAGCCTCAAATGAAGGTTCTCTGCCTCTCTCATGTACTGGGGTTTTACTCATTTTTGTCATCTAGACACTATCACAGGGACTGTTTGCTAGCATTTTTCTCCCTGGATTCTGGTTTGTTCTTCAAGATTCCAGTGGATTGCTATATTCCTTCTTGAATTAAAGTTCACAGAGTTGATCTTTATGCATTGTCTTGCTATCTCCAAGTGGCTGAGACAAACTAAAAGCCTCTAATCTGCCCTCTGGGATGAGGTGGGGGAGTTGGTCAATTTTGAGGCTAAAGAGGTTACTAAGGTTATTCTTTATCAAGCCCATTGTATGCAAAGTTATGACCTTCTGCATATATGGAATGAATAGAATCTTAATAGGTGAAGTTATCACAACTCTGCAATATTAGCTATGGCCATTAACTCCAGAACTAGGGCCTGGTTTATTAGGAATAGACAAGTAAGAAGTCAAATGAGAGTTGCATGAAGGTATTGTAAAGAAAGAGTATAAGAAGAGGATGAGAGTAGAGTAAGTTAAAAATGTTTTGTCTGTAGTGTCTTTGGGGAGGAGAAGTTTGGAGATTACAAACCAACACTTCTGTTGCCCAATATCACATTTCCCATTCTTAGCTGAGTTGGTTTTGATGTAATTTGAAGGCTGGAGCTTCTTCATTTTTATATATGGCACAAGCAATTCTGACTTTTTACTTATTTATCCATTTATTTATCATCTACTCAAAAAACAGTAATAAGTACCTATAGTTGGCCAGCATTGTGTTAGATTTTAAAACTGGTCCTCTACCCCAGGGAACTTACATTTTTGGAGGAGACAGATGAGAAAGTCAAAACTCTCAGTACAATAGGTGGTTCTTGAAAGAGGTATACAGCAGATATTATGGGAACACGGATTAAGAACACCCAAGTCACTGGGGAGTTGGGGAAAAAAACCTGAATAAACAGCAATAGAGGGCTGGAGTGGTGACGACATACTGGAGAGAAGTTAAATCATGGAGTAAGTGAGAATAGTGACTGGACTTAGAATCAGGTTACTGGCTGGGGTGATTTAGGATAATAATTATATTAACTATTGTTGGAAGGAATACAAGACAAAGAGCTATTTTGTCCAAAATAATGATAATTTTGCTCTTAACCATGTGGATATTTGAGGATCTTGTGGTACATCCAAAAGAAGATAAGGGATCCAGCAAACAACTGCCATTAGGATTCAAATGGAGGTTGAAGCCATAAATATATAGAGTGTTCTTCAGAGAGAGTATATAGACTCCACAAAATAGGCAAAACTGGAAGACACTTTTTTTTTTTTAAGATGGACTCTTGCTCTGTCACCCAGGCTGGAGTACAGTGGCATGATCTTGGCTCACTGCAACCTTCACCTCCTGGGTTCAAGCGATTCTCTTCTCTCAGCCTCCTGAGTAGCTGGGTTTATAGGTTTGTGCCACCATGCCTGGATACTTTTTTATATTTTTAGTAAAGAGTGGGTTTTACCATGTTAGCCAGGATCTCCTGACCTTGTGATCCACCTGCCTCAGCCTCCCGAAGGAGGACCAATTTTTAAGGGTTGAAATGAGTAAGCAGAGATAGTAGAAAGGAAGAGAAGAAATAGCCTTGCTAGTAGGAGGAATATCTAGAAGAGTTGTATTACATAAACTGAGAGAGAGAACTTCTAGAAGGAGGTAGTAATCTGTAGAGTCAAATATTACATATGTAATATAATGGTTGCTAGGTGGGCTTTTTGCTAGCTAAGAAATGTTTCTTCAGGTTTTCTTGATAAAGAAATCAAGAAATCAATTTACTTGATTATAAATATACACTCCTAAAATGAGGTAGACAGAAACTCTATTCATGCAGACAGGTTTTGAGAGAATAGGAACCAAGGAAAGCCGGGCCTCATAGAATGGACTGCAGTTCAGAAACTAGGTGTTCAGGATATAATACAACTCTTACAATCAGAATATTTTGTTTTCTCCTCAATAGGAAGTGCACCCTGGTCTATTTACGGGCAGTCTGCTGCCAGCCAAACTCTTTGTTACTCTATGGAGGTCTATACATCTTGGATGCACTTCCATATTATCATCTCTAGACCAGCTCTTTCAAGAGAATCCGATTGGTCTAGTTTATCCCTATATTTATAATTAAGAAAGGACCTCATAGTCCATAGATTGGTAGTTATTGAATCACTTGTGTTGCGTCACCCCTTGGGGTCCAGTCAGCTGTAGTCAGGGAAACAAAGTAATATGTATTCAGAACATGACTACCTCTTCATGAAGAACTGGTAAGGACTGCTTTCCTCAAAAAGGGTCAGTAGCTCTGGAAGATGCTTTCTGTTTTAAAGTCTGTATCATGGACTTTAAAATGTGGAAGCATATGTGTACCTTTGAGAGTATCTTCAACATACTGGAGAGTATCTTCAGCACTGGAATTGAGATCTTAATGGATTGAAGAGTAAATGGGAAGTGAGCCAGTGGAGGAAGGGAACATAGATGAATCTTTGTGAGAAGGAAGGTAAGAGATATACTACTACAGCAAATAGGACATATGCTTCCGAGAGAAGACTGTCATTTAAGATAGAAGATACTTCAGCCTAGTTATATAGTAATAGGAAAAAGAAAGAGAGAGTGTGTATGTAGGGGAGAAAATGAGGTCTTTGAGGAACTGCAAGGGAACCTTGTAGAGCGCCATTTGTGTGTGTGTGTGTGTGTGTGTGTGTGTGTGTGTGTGTTTTACCTTATTCACATGTACACATCAGTGGACTTTCCTTTCTGAGGTAATTTGATGTAGTTGAATGCGAAGAAATTCTGAAAGAGATATGGGGAAGGAATAAATCGAAAAAATTAAATTTAGATAAAAATAAATTGGAAATGAGAGTGTTAAAGAAATGGAGAAATACTATTGGAGTGGGCAGCTAGAAACACAAATTAGGAAAGGAAAGAGTGGGAAATTCAGAGAACGTGAAGAGTCAGCAAGAGTTTGATCAAATATTCCCAAGGGACAGGTTGGAAGTCCTCATAGGTGTTCTGATGACTCCAAGGGCCGCTTATTTCTTTTGCTGCAAGGAAAACGCCAAAAGCATGCCTTGGTTGTGATGTCTCTCATAACTCACTACCACAGCAGGCAAACCTTCAGGTATTCTAGAACTTTTTGTTTTGCATCAATAAATATTTGCTGCTATTGTATCATCTTAATAATGATTTACCATACATCCTATTTGAATTTCATGGAGCAAACCCCTTAATAATTGTTAATACCAGAGATAATCCTGGTAGATAAGTAAATTAGGTCTTAAAAATAGAACCTTTGTTAAAAGGTCACTCCAATTTCTCTTCTGGTGTTGGGTTCTGACACTGATAAATTGTCCCCAGGCTCCTCTCTTAACATCTTAGGTTAAGACTGTCTCTAGTACATACATATACCAGAAGCACTGAGATTCTTTTTTCATTTAAAAATAGATCCAAAGGCAAACATATTTAAAGTGGATTTCCTACTATGGCGATTTCAAAACCTAACACTGGAGAATGAAGGTGGTAACTGTCTTTTCACATGTGCACTCAGCAAATGCAATTTCTACTCCCATAGTTTTCCTTTTCCTCCACTTAACTCTACTACACTGCTGACTATAAATATTAGTTGGAAGGGGTAGATTTTATAAGCATTTGGGATCTTCATTTTCATCCTTGAGAAGAAAATAAACCTCTTAAAAGTTTTCCTTTACTTTCCTTTCCTCTTCATTCTCCTTAGCCTCCTCTTGCTCCTTCTCCTCCTTCTTTTTTGAGAAGGAAAAAAGAAAAAAAATATTGGAAGAGAAATTAAGAAGTGGCATGTATACTTAAATTTTTATTTCCCTCAAGTTTCAAATATGTGATTCAAATACCTATGAATTAAGAGAAAGGTCTGGCATCTCTCCTAGTCCCATGAAATTGTCCTAATGCCTCTTGACAGAGTTAAGGCCATTTGTCTCCTGGTTTTAATCTTATTGCTAAATAATAGCTAACTTTTAATGATTACCTAGTAGGTTCCAAGTATCAGGGATAAAAAATGAATAAGCACTGGTCCTTTTCCTAAAAGAACTCACACTATAGTGGTGATGATTGGGTAGTGGCTAGATTAATGCAACAATTTAGGGAAAGTGAAAATCAGGAGAGAAAATGACAGAGAGCAGTGGATGAAAAATCTCTCCCTTTCCCTCATTCGGGTTCCTGACAAGTAGCTAGCTAAATCCTCAGATTCACTCCATGACTGCAGAGGGCAAAACATATTCCTTGTTCAAAAAAAAAATCATTAAGGAAAGAAATTTGTTTATAGCAATGAAGCTTATTGATGTTCTTAAAGTCCAAAGAATCTTTCCTGTCAGGCCTGCTTGCCATTTCAAACCTGGAAAAGGAGTATATAAAGGTAAACAGGTATGTGTGTGTGTTGAGGAGGCAAGAACAAAGGGAGGAGGGGAAAAACATCAGGTAGAGAGACAGGGCACTTGTGCAGATAAAGCAGTTCTCTTAATTGTTGTCTTAAAATATGGGTATGGTTGAGGTAGGAAATAAGCAACACAGAAAACATACATGATATAATATGGCATGCATTATTGGGGTACATGATGCAAGCTGCTACAACAACCACTAAATCTCAAGTAAAGATTTCTTGCTTCTTCATGTGTCTTAGTCTGTTTTGTGCTGGTATAACAGAACACCAAAGAATGAGTAATATATGATAAACAGAGTTTTACTGGCTTGCAGCCTAGTGGCTGGGAAGTCTAAGATCAAGCTGCCAGTATCTTATGAGGGATTTCTTGCTGTGCCATCCCACAGTGGAAAGTGGAAGGGCCAAAAGAGACCCATAACAAGAGTGAGAGCAAGAAAAGAGAGAGCAAGAGTTAGCAAGCTCTGATAACTGGCATTAGTCCTCTTAAGAGGGCAGTGCCCTCTTAAGGCCCCACCTCCCAATACTATCACATTGGCAATTAAATTTTAACATGAGTTTTGGAGGGAACAAACCTTCAAACCATTACAGCCTGTCATAGACTAAGATAGTCATGGAAAAGAGGGCACTGTTTCATGCAGTCTTTCAGGAACCCAAGTGTCTCCTGTCTTGCAATGCCATCTTCACTATGTGGTCCCAGGGCTACTGGAAAGGGGGAAGAGAGATGGTAAAGGTTTTGCAGGAGGTGGGAGGATTCTGGCAGAACTGGAAGTAGTATACACAACTTTTGCTTGCATTTCTTCGGATAGAATTCAGACTTATAGCCCAAAATTAACTACAAAAGAAACTGGGAAATGTCGTCTTCCTGTATGCCCAGAGGGAAAATAAATTCTTTTTTCATTGAACTTATGGCATTGTCCCTGACACATGGTAGTACTTTCATCAAGCTAAAATTGACAGTGATAAGAGTCCTAAATACAACCGAGTGAGGTCTTGCCCTTGTTGGAACACTAGCTGCCTTGTTTTTAGCATTACTTAGGAGAGTTTGAATATTTGTGTCTCTCTATGGCTTGAATGAAGAACCCTTTTAGGGTTTCAAATTTTCTATGGAAGCTTAATTTGAAGTACATGGAATAGGTTCAATATTTCTTTCTGTTTTTTAACATATTCCATGAAATAAAGAAAAAGAAAAACCTGACTTATTTTAAGTCCTAACCCCTCCACATGAGTAAGGGAAAAATGGAGGGTGGAATCCGAAGTGAGCTTACTTTGAAGAAGATGCTTTCTCCCAGCTCTGACTTCAGAGTAGACTCAGCTCACTAAGTAGGCTAGGCAGGTGATCCATCCTTCCCAGTCCTCCCATGGTCCAAACAGACACCTTCCCAGTTAGAGGAGCCCTCTTTTTGGATTAAGGTTACACAGATGCTTACATTCCCAGCTAGAACTTCTAAAAAGCCCCCATGGCATAGAAACTTGTCTTTCAATGTCAATATCACTGTAGGAATAACTACACAGCCATATTTTATAAAGGAAAAATAAATCACCAAAAAGTTCTAATATTTTATATATAATATGCATGTTATATATATAGTAAAGCTATTTTATTTTTCCTTACAATTCCATCTTATTGTCTACAGATGAAATATTAAGAAAGAGACTTAAGCTCAAAATGTAAAACTCACAATAAACAATCCAAGTACTGAATTTCCAAATCCTCAGATTGCACGGCTAGTTGTCTCTAAGTTTTAAATGGTAGTTGCTAAAGGATGACTTTTAGCAAAAATAACAGCTGGCTTTGAAATTAATTTGAAAATGAAAATAATCTATAACAGGTACATATACATGAGGTGAAGTAATTCCTGGCATACTTCAACTGATACACTATCTTCAAGTTTAGGGCAAAGCATTTAGTATTCAGGAAAATTACACATAAGATTATATTTTATGATTTTTTTCCCTGGGAGCATATGAACAAGCATTGCAAACATGCCATACACCTGTAAGACCAAGCATTATGGTAGGTAACTAGGGAATATCCACAGCACTAGAAAGAAATCTGCACAATGAATCAGGCAGAGAACAGCTGGTGAAGAAATCAGATGGAGAATGGGAGTAATCTGTGGAAGGTATTTGAGTTTGCTATAAACATTTGCAAGCATTGGGTGAAGAAGCTAAGCCTCTGGGCCTCACAACTAAAGCCCAGGCTTGCTGCAGGCTAGAGAAAGTTTTCAGAAAGTACCCAGCTCCAAAGAATGACCATTTAAACAGTATGTGGAGAATGTTGTTAATTTGGACTCTATGGCTGTTTTTGAATCACCCACAGGGCATCCTTCTTTGTAGGTATTGGCCCCAGGTTTCTAGAGAGTTTGACCTCTTGGGTGCTTTGTAGTTACACTGTTAGAAACAAGTGCATTGCTAGAGAAAGAAAGGACATTTCTTTTAAGTAAGTGCTGAGCAGGAAAGTTTGCCTATACCTTCAGGCACAAAATAAGAGCACTCTGGTGAGTAACTGAGAACTTGGCCAGGAAAATAGATCTGTTTAAGGTTTGGAAAACTGGGTGCAAATTTGCTTTCTTTCACCTCCAGTTCCACTATATTTTTCTGTCTTTGTTTTCTTTTGGTGCTTCAGTTTTTTTTTTTGTATTATGCATAGTTAAAATCCTGACGAATTAAAAAGAATCCTCTGTCATACAAACAAAGGAAGAAGCTCAATGTACTTAGGCCACAGCATAAAGGAGGGATGGGGAGGGAAAGAGAAGCATAGGAAAGGAAAACACAAAAACACAAATACTGGAGCAAACTCAGACCTCTGGGTCAAATGAAAACCCACAGTGCAAATGGCAAAGGATCAAAGGTGATAGGGTGTGTTGGGGGGAAGGTGCTGCCTCTGCTCTGATACATTTCACAGTGGAGAGAGTCCACTGGAATCAGGCACCTGCTGCTTTAAGAGCAGAGCCTCAGAGTAGGAGAGAAGCCTTCTGTGGAGTACAGAGGAGAGAGGGAGAAAAGAGGCTGCTGGGGTCAGAAGCAAGGGATGAACAGAGCTGCTACATTTAGAGGCTGAAGTGTCGTTTCCCTGCTCACCAGCTTCAATCTGCTTCTGATTTGACTGTTCTCAAGTCAACTGAAATGTGAAAAGCTCTTAATTCCAGCAAAAGGTTAGACAAAGGGAGCTTGGCTCTGTTACTAACCACAAGGATCATTTCTCCTCCGGGGCGTGTCCAGGCCTGGCGCTTTGGGCCTGATCCTCTCCTTGTCTCTGTGGCCAGGATACTTGATCTGCAACTCTTTTGCCCATTCTCAAGGGAATCTTTACCATCCAGCTCTCCTTTGGTCTTAAGCAAGGCTGGCAAAGGGAAAAAGCCACAAGAACTTAAACTTCACAAGAGCAACAGCAACAAAACTCCCCCATACCATGGAAACCATCCAGCCACAGAGAGGCCGACTTGTCTCTTGGTGGAGTTGCTTTGATACTGCCAGCACAGAAGTTGCCCTTCTGTCACAGATGGGTATCAGAGTCTTGAAAACCAATCCTGTCCTCTAGCCTAAGCTCTACAATGACACTGGTCAAGCTGCTACTTCAAAATCCATGCCTGGATTCTTATGTGGAATGTGCCCTCTGTCTACCCACATTTCTTTAGAGCTTAAATCCAAACACTGCCTGTTCAGTGAAGGCTCTGAAATAAAAATAAAACAGGTAATTGGAACATGCGAGAATAGAACAATAACAGTAACCAGCAAGTATAGCTCCTATGTTCAATTTTACTTTGCTTGCAGAAGTGACTGTGCTAATCAGTTCATGAGTCAGGTGAGACTGCCCCCAGGTTAGAAAGTCTATCCCCAACCCATGGGAGGAATCCTGTCGGGGAAGGGGAGCAAGCAGTGGAACGAGTTGGGGTCTGTAGGGCCACATGGTCTTCCTTGTCCTGAGGGACTGTGAAGCTACCATTTAAAATTGTTGCAACATTGAATGATCCTCCCATTTCTCCAAAAGCTTTGCAGTTAAGGAATAAAAAAGAGGGAGGGGTGGAGAAAAGGCATCTGGAGAGTTGGCATATCAGGACTTCCAAAGCACCTCATCTTCACATTGCTGTCTCTGCAAAGATTTTGTTTCTTCCTCCTACTACTCTTATTTTCTAAACTGTGTCTGACCTGCTAGATAAAAACAATAACAAAAACCTGTTGCAAGAACACATGTTGAATTAAAAAAAAGATACAAAAGAAAACAAAAATTTACCCTTTACCTTAATTTGAAAAACATACAAAATTGTACTATGCACTATGTATTGTTATGGAAATACCGTATCTGTAAGAGCTAGAAAATGTATGGGAAGGACTGACCTCAATATCATCATAATGGTAAAGACCACCTCCAGCAGTGCCATAGTTCCTGACCTTCACTGAGAACTTCCCATACACCAGGCACAGTTCTCATTGCTCACTAAAGCCACCTGGAGAAGGAAGGAGAAGAAGTAGCTCAGATGGAAGGAACATGACTTTAATAGTCTTTGAAATGAATATAGTGAGCTGGGAGATCAGCAGGATTTATACTCCAAACACCAATCATGACCCTACTAATCAAAGCAAGATGCAGCAAAGACGCCAGCCAAAACCAGCAGATAGCAACAAAAGTGACCCTACTTGACCTCACTGCTAATCAGCATAAAGACAGTCCCAACAGTGCCATGACAGTTGACAAATGCCATGGCAACAACTCAGAAGTTTCCTTATATGGTTTCAGGAATTTCCCTGCCCCTTTTCTAGAAAATTCTGAATAACCTGCTCCTTCAATTGTATATAATGAAAAGTGTATATAAATATAGCTAGCTAGCAATTCATAAGGACTGCTGTTGCTGCTTCTTTGGGCAGTTCTGCCTATGAGAGAGCCTTGCTCTGGGGAGCAGCCACTCTGCCATACAGCATTGCTCTAATAAACTTGCCTTTTTTCATTGCCAGCTCATTCTTTATTTCTTTCCTGAGCAAAGTCAAGAACCCTCCCGGGCTGAGCCCTGATTTTGGGATTTGCCTGCCATCAGTTGCAAAGTGGGAAAATGTTCACAAGTTAGAAATTTGGGTGGAGTGTCAGTTATTTTATTTTCAGTATTCAGCATGTTTTGATATATTTCATAATTTTTTTAATTAGAAAAACAAAATCAATAACCAAAAAAAGGAACACACAGAGTTTTTGTAAGAAAGGGCTCATTTTGTCTTGTCACTTT
This sequence comes from Plecturocebus donacophilus, assembly GCA_004027715.1. Taxonomy (NCBI): domain Eukaryota; kingdom Metazoa; phylum Chordata; class Mammalia; order Primates; family Pitheciidae; genus Plecturocebus; species Plecturocebus donacophilus. The sequence continues at coordinate 15,409 of PVKP010016727.1, forward strand.
CCAGGTATGAAGTGGCGTCTCCTTCCTCAGACCTCTAAAATGCTGTGCAGTGTCATGGTGGGTTCTCCTCCCTCTCCTCCCTTCCTGCTCCCCAGATGACCTTGTCTGGCCCTGTGCCTTCACACCATCACTCTGTGGAGGCCTCCCCAGTATCTCTCTCTAGCCCTGAACCCTTTCCTAGCTCCAGGGCTTGCTTCACATTTCCACAGAGACACCAACAACATGTAGCAAACTCAATTCATGTAGTATGGAGCAAACTCAATCCAAAATAGATTGCTGACTTTCCTTCAAAAACCATTCCTCCCACAGTATCCCCCATTGCAGTAACTAGCATCACCTTTAGAGTAAAAAGGACAACAAGTTGATTCTTTCTGTGCTTCCTTTTTTCTGCCACATTCTACTACCATGCCATCAGCACATCTAATTGGCTCTACTTTACCACACACCCGTTGAGTCAGAACACATCTGTGTCCCCAGCTGCCACTGCCCCAGCCCCAGAGCCTCATCTCAGTTCGGCTCTGCTGACCACAGTCACCTCCCAGTGCTTGCCTGCCTCCACCCTTGGGCCCCCAGTTTCTTCTCTACATGGCTTTTCATGATGTTAATTCCTTCACTCAAGACCTTCCAAGGGCTCGAGTACCTAGAAGTTAAGAGAAAGCCCTTCCAGCAGTGTACAGGTATATCAATAGGCCGTTGTTCCTGCCTGCCCCACTCCCTGCCCCATGCCCATACTTTTTGCTCCCTGTACTAGTCATGAAGACCCCTGAGGACCTCCCTGCAATGTCTCAGTCAGGCCCTGACAGCCTGGCCTTTACCCTGATTATCCCCTCTTCTTGGATGCCTCTTTCTGGATATTTCTATGGCTCACTCCCACTCCTTGTTCAGGTCTCGTTCAAATCTCTTCTAGTCAGAGAAACTTCCCTGACCACTCCATCTAACAGAACAGGCCTGCCTTGATTATTTTCCCTTGGCTGGATTCATGTGTCTAAGATGGTGCCAGGCCTACAGTAGGCGCTCAACACACATTTGTCAAAACAGTGAATGATAATTATTGACCAGCTAGCTGCAGGCATTCACACATATGTTAATTAATTGCCACCAACAAAAGCCCTCAGAGGACAGCATAGAAGACAGTAACTTGAGAGTGTGCCCAGCCTCTCCATAGGGCTGATTCTGAGAGTGGAATTCAAATCCACTTATTTTCACTTTAATCTTATCCCTGTACCACACTGCATCTCTCAAAGGAGGAAAGTAAGAAAAAGCAACATTCAACTATCTGGTAAATACCGCTGAAGATTGTAATAGTCACATTTATACAATTACTTTGATCTTCACAAATACCCCAAGAAGTAATGTTATCTCAACATTAGAGATGAGAAAGCTGAACCTTCTAACAGGTTAAGTATTTAGCTTAAGATCATAATTTTTAATAAGAAACAGAATGTACCCCAGGCCTGCCTCATGCCACAGCCTGTGCTTTCTTAATGACATTCATCCATCATGCCTAAAAGTTGGATTTTAGATTCCAGTAAAAAGTCTGTGTCCTATCAACAGTGTAGGCTCACCCAGTGTTTGCTGTCTGGTGATGATTCCAACTCTGTCTTCTTCCCTCTCCTGCCCCCCTCCATCTACTGCTGGGACCGTTCCCCAGCACTTTCAACTTCTCCTCATTGCTTACGCCTGCTGTAGCCTCAGAGGAGCAATAGCCTTCATGGGCCACCCAGAAGTTGGACATAAGAAAACAGGTTAGGTTGGAGAGAGTGAGAGGGAGAACAGCCAGTGCTGGAAGACAGACAGTGCCCAACTTTCAAATGGGTTTGTTTGCTAGAATTTCTTTGGAGGGCTGTCCTGTGAAACTTGAAACACATTTCCCCATAGAAACAATATTATCAGTGATGGATAGGGTCTTGCGGTCATCCGTGAAGCTCTATATAATGCAGATGTTTAACCAAGATACTACTAAAAACTCCCAGAATTATTGAATCTCACTAGCAAGTCAGCATAAGTCACATGGACTCTGTGGGAAAATACAACCTTGAGTTCCAACTGTGGACACTAGAACACTTCTGTTTACATGTTACACCTCTAGCTCCTATCTCTGTATGATACTCTTCTTACTTTCACCCCCACCCCAGCCTGAATTCAGTAGGATTGGCTACAGCCAGCCTGTAGGGTGATGATGGCTACCAAGGATGTTAAGGAGGAAGTGAGTACAGGCTCTCTTTTATTCCCTCTTCTTGGATGCCTCTTTCTGGATATTTCTGTGGCTCACTCCCACTCCTCATTCAGATCTCTGCTCAAATCTTGTCTATTCAGAGAAACTTCCCTGACCACTCCATCTAACAGAACAGGCCTGCCTTGATTATTTCCCCTTGGAAGGAGAGCCTAGAGGGGATTCCAAGGACTCCCAGAGGAGGAGTCTTCTGGCAGGATGATAGCCTGTGTTTAGAACATGTATATATTAGTGACTCCAGTTTCAGGGCAATAGCACATGTTGGGGGGTCTTGGGTGTTGTGATACAGTAACCTAAGCATGCAGGGGAATGAAAGAACATGAGCAGCAGGGAGCCTGTCTCCATTCACAAGGGGCTGTGCATGCAGATGTGTGGCTGTCCCTGTGTGCATCCAGATATCTATGGAGAGCACTCATGAGATAGGTGATGATGCAGAGTTCTGAAAAGTAACCCACAGTGGGAATCCAACAGCTCTGGTTCTTGCCCCGCTTCCTCACTTGGGGGATTCTAAGCAACCTGAAACCTCTCAAGGCCTTAGTTTCCTTTAATGTTAAGTGGGAAAAATAATTATCATTCATTCCACAGGGTCATTGTGGGTACCATCTAATATGGTATGGTTATGAAAACACCGTGTCCCATTTAATGCTGTGGTAGTATTAATATTATACCTAGAATTGCATAATAGGATACATATTCTCCAAAACTTTATATTTTTTAGTGTTCTGCACAAAACAGCTAAGAGAAGGATAACTGTAACAGTCCATACATCCACTCTGGCTTTTTTGTTTGGTTGTTTTGTTGTTTTTAGGTTTTATCTTATTTTTTGGAGGTGAGCACTACGATCAACAGAGAATTAGCTAAAAATGAAGATTTCAGCCCCAACATACCCATTGCTTCAGGCCTTGTTTGTTTCTGCCTCGCATACTTCTAGTCTGCTTGCTGCCATCCCCTCAGACCATAACTCTGCTCAGGCCATCATCCCTTGACAGGGCTACAAGTTCTACCTCTAGATTTTTTTTTTTTCTCCAGCAGTCCATTTTTCCTTGGTTGTCACCCTGGAAAGGAATCTAATCAATAATATTTTTAAATGTTGTGATAATAATCAAATAGATTCCATTGTAGTTGAAGATTACTGGAAGAAAAAAAAAATCTTGATTCAAACTTCACAAGTAGAATGTTGATCTGAGATGGGTTGTTTTCCAAGACGCATCTTAACATAACAAGAAACGTAACAACCCAAGGAAGTTTCCCTGTTTGGAAAGCTTTTTTTATCTACCTGCTAAATTATTTCTCCCATTTGTGATGTAGAGTTTGGTTTCCTTCGTGGAAAGTAAACATTGACTTAACTGACTCCTGTTAAATGACTCTGTTTTCTGTAGGAGAAGCCAGCCTATTTAGTGCCTTGCCATTTCAACATGTGTTCATACACTTATTAGTTAATTTGCCAGGTTCTCTGTTTTAAAGTCCCAGACTGCACTGTATCTTTTGAAAATTGAAATCATGTACACAAATTATTTTCAAGTTAGGTGAGATATTAAAAATAATTAAGTCCTTCAATATTTCTCTAGAACCATTCCTTTCAGGGTCTTGGCACATGCTACATCACTAATGCATAGCCGCCTGCTTTGGGATCAGGTGCAGCAAATTTTCCTCTGTTTCTAGACTGAATGAGTTAGTGAGAGATTTGGTTCTAAAACATTCCAGCTGGACAGTGGTGAAGGCAGCATTTAGAACAGAGAGTTCTCCTCTCCCACAGCCAGTTCAAAGAGTTTTGTACCAGAAGTGCATTTGGTGACAGACTGTGTTAAATACCGGACTCATTAGGATTCAATTAAGTGGTACCCTATCCTTTATTATTGTTTGAAAATCAATAGAACCATTAGAACTTGTTTTCAGCATTGTTTTAACATGAAATGCTAGAGTTGCCCACTGTGGGGTGCCAATACTTCAAGTGCATCATCACTTCTCCAGGGTTGATAAGTTTTCTTCTGTGCTGTAAAATCCTCCCTAGTCATCAAAACAAAAAAAATCTCAGTTTCTGGTTTTTTAACTTTCTGGGAAAGGCGAAGCGTATTGCAGGAGATTCAGTAAAAGCTGGGTTACTAGGTATGTCTTTGTGGGTAAAATAGAGAAACATGGACTGAACAGTTAAATAATTGAACTGACTTGTGAATGGTTGGATCCAAACTGTGATGATTCTTAGGCTGGGGGTTGCGTGGTGGTTAGTTTCCCAAAGACATATGCTTGGTCCCCATTATTAACATTTTAACAGTTACATAGAGAAAGATGTTGGAGGCCACACTTTTGCATCTGATATAAAATCAACAGGGTAATGATTTTTCCACCAGAAGTATTCAAAAGTGGGCTGGTTAGAAATAGGATACATGTTTCAATTTGATAGAGCAATGGGCCACATTAACTAGATTGCAGGGTTTTATTTGACTAAAAGCTAATTGCAAATACATTTATTGGTGAGGTTATTAAAAGACACCTTGTGATTTTAGTCTATAAAAGTAGATGCATAATATCTAGAATAAAGAAAAAGATAAACCTTCTGTACCCTGAGCACCTGGAACATTACACTTAATTTTGGCATAAGTTATTTGACTAGAGATATAGAAAATTAGAATCCAGATTGGAATTCAGCAGTAAGCAGCCAGAATGATGAAAGACTTAAAGCTATAGAACAGTTTCAAAGAAAAGAAATGTTTCTTTTAACTAACTTGCAAAAGAATGAAAGAAATAAAAATTATTTGCCATGGGTGTTCAGACATCGATAACCAGAAAGATTCAAGCATGTGACAAAGTGTTTTGACAGGATCTTCCCCACCCTGCTCTCCTAGGAGGCCATGGATATGAATCCATCGATGTGTCATTTGTAAAATGGTGTCATTTTTAAATTAAAAAAAAAAAGTTTTGGGACTTTTTAGTATTTTCATTAATTATCTAGATTGGAGCTGTCCAATGCTTTATTGAGATGATAGAAATGTCTTTCTTTACTGTCCAACATGATAGCCGCTAGCCACATGTGGCTGTCAAGCCTTGGAAATGTGCTAGTCCAACTGAGGAACTGAATTTTAGTTTTATTTAAGTTTAATTCAAAAACTTACATGGGGCTGGTGGCTCTCGCCCAGGACAGTGAAGTTCAAGATACTGCCTTCCTCTTCCATTTCACTTTGTTGACAGCTTGGATTTTTTTTTTTATCATCTCTTTGTGATTCACCTGAAAACTTAAAAGCTTAAGAACAACAGAATTAAAATCTAATTTCCAAATAACTAGATGTGGACTGTTTTTTATTTGTTTTAGATTCCTTCTAGGTATATCCTAAATTCTATGCACAAATTCTTCAAATTTTTTCTTATCAAATAATGTCTGCCATAAGCACTTTCCCCTATTGCTTACATGTTGAAATATTGACTACAGAAATTAAGTTCTGATAGTGCTCTCCTTCTGGCAATACCTACATTCCATTCTATTGCCAAATCTCCAGAAACCGTGTTTTCTGTAAAGGACCTACATAAAACTTGATTTGTATGATATAATAGGCCATCTCCCAAGGCTTATGAACAACTTGGAAGAACATATTTGATGGCTTTATTGTATATTCTTATTTGGTTTCATAACTTTTAAAAATGTAAACAAATTTTTGGATTTGAAGTAAAATTTAGTCTTGATTTAATGTTAAGTTTCATGAACCCATTACTAAGTTCTCCGGTTCAGGTAAATCACTGACTTTTCTCTCCTCCAATTGCCAGATCCATCTAATTGGTTAGGAAAATATTCAGTACTTTCCATTTGGAGGAAATCAAAAGTATCTTCTATTTTCTTTTTATTTATTTATTTATTTTTTGTGAGACAGAGTCTCACTGTGTCATCCAGGCTGGAGCGCAGTGGAGTGATCATGGCTCACTGCAGCCTTGGTTTCCTAAGCTCCAGCAATCCTCCCATCTCAGCCTCCCGAGTAGCTGGGACTACAGGCATATGTCAATGTACCTACTAATTTAAAATTTTTTTTTTTTAGTAGAGATGAGATCTCACTGTGTTGTCCAGTCTGTTCTCAAACTCCTCAGCTTAAGCAGTCCTCTTAATTCAGCCTCCCAAAGCTCTCGGCTTACAGATGTGAGCCACTGCGCTCAGCCGTATTTTTCATTTTCTTGAAATGGGATGTTAGATACAAAATGATTTTTAATACAAAATGAAAAGCATTAACCAGATGTAAGACTTTTAGTTGTCTTTTCATAGCTTTTAAAATCTTTTTATTTTGAGATAATTGTAGATTTACATGGAGTTGTAAGAAATTATCTGTTCACTTGGTTTGCTTCAGTGGTAATACTTTGCATAACTATAATACAATATCAAACAGGAAATTGACATTGATACAAGGATCCCTCATACCACCCTTTTAGAGGGACCACCACCTCCTGCTTTCCTTCCTTCTATAATTCCTGTCAACCACTAATTGTTCTTCATCTCTATAATTTTGTTATTTCAAGAATGTTATATAAACAAATTCATACTGTATATAACTTTTTTATTTTGGCTTTTTCACTTAGCATAATTTCCTTGAGATTCATCCAAGTTGTTACTTGTGTCAATAGTTCATTCCTTTCATTGCTGGATAGTATTCTATGTTATAGAATACAACACCTTTGTTTAACTGTTCACCTATTGAAAGATATTTGTTTCTAGATTTTGCTGTTACATAAAAATCTGCTATGAACATTCATGAGCAGATTTCTGAGTATATACAAGTTTTTATTTCTCTGGAATAAACATTTAGACGTACAATAACTATATCATACAGTTGATGCAAGTATAGTTTTGAAAGGAACATCATGCTCTTTTCCAGAGCGACTGGAAAAATTTTATATCCCCAACAGCAATGTATGAGTGATCCAATTTCTCTGCATCATCATCAGCATTTGGTGCTATCATGATTCCTTATTTTAGTCATTCTATAGGTGTGTTTCAATAGCTGATTGTGATTTTTATTATAATTTCTGAATGGCTAATATTGAACATCTTTACATATGCACTTAGCCACCTCCATATTATCTCAGTGAAATGCCTGTTCCTGTCTTTTGCTCATTTTCTAACTGGATTTTTAATTTTTTTACTTGAGTTTTGAGATTTTTTTTAATATATAAATTCTAGGTACTAGTTATTTGTTAGCTATGTAATCTGCAAATATTTTCTTCAAATTTGTAGCTTGTCTCTTTATCTTCTTAATCTGTTCTTTCACAGATCAAATGTTTTCCATTTTGATGAGGTCTAGTTTATCAGTTTTCATTTTAGATTTTTCTTTTGGTATCAAGTCTAAGAATTCTTCACCTAGTCTTAGATAAAGACGCTTCTCCTTTGTTTTTATTCTAAGTGTTTTACACTTTTAAATTTTACTTCTTTTGTTGTTGTTGTTTTGGTTTGGTTTTTTTTGAGAGAGTTTTGCTCTTTCACCCAGGCTGGAGTGCAATGGTGCAATCTTGGCTCACTGCAACTTCTGCCTCCTGGGTTCAAGCGATTCTTATGCCTTAGTCTTCAGAGTAGCTGAAATTATAGGCACCCGCCACCATGCCTGGCTAATTTTTTGTACTTTTAGTGTAGATGGGGTTTCACCATGTTGGCCAGGCTGGTCTCGAACTCCTGACCTCAGGAGATCCAGCCACCTTGGCCTCCCAAAGTGCTGGGATTACAGGCCTGAGCCACCATGCCTAGTCTATTTTGAGTTAATTTTTATGGGGTATGAAAGTTAGGTTGAGGTCAGGTTGCCTAGGAATTGTCAGTTGCTCTAGCACCATTGGCTGTAAAAGCTGTCTTTCCTCTATTTAATTGCTTTTGCACCTCTGTGAAACATCAACTGGGTATGTTTGTGTGAGTCTATTTCTGGATTCTCTATTTCTGTTCCATTGACTGATCTTTCTCTCCCTCCACTGGTACCACATGGTCTTGATTATTGTAACTGTATAATGATGGTTAAAATAGAGTAGAGTGAGTGAATCTTCCTACTTTATCCTTTTTTAAAAAATTATTTTAGCTATTACAGATCCTGTGTCTTTTTAGATAAAATTTAGAATAGGCTTATCTGTGTTTACAGGAGAAAACAGTTCTTTCAGGGATTTTGACAGAAATTGCATCCAGCGTGTGTATCAATTTTAGGAGAATTGACATCTTTAATATGTTGAGTTTTCCAATTTATGAACACAGTATGTCTCTCCATTTACTTAGGTCTTCTGTGATTTCTTTCATCAGTGTTTTGTAATGTTCAGCATACTTATCCAGTAAAAGCTTTGTTAATTTTTTACCTATTTCATTTTATTTGGAGTAATTGGAAATAGTGTTGTGTTTTTGTTTTCATATTTTCCTTATTACTACATAGAAATGTGATTGCTTTGTATGTCTTTATCTTATATCCTAAGGCTTTCATTACTTCTAGGATTTTTTTGTTTGTTTTATAGATTACTCAAGATTTCCTACAAAGACAACCATGTCATCTGCAAATAGGGACAGTTTTATTTCTTCCTTTCCAACCTATATGCCCTTTATTATTTTTTTATTGCCTTGTTACATGGCCTAGAACTTACAGTACTTTGTTGAATAGCAGCTGTGAAAGGGGACATCCTTGCCTTGTTTCTAATCTTTAAGGAGAGTATATAGTTTTTATCATTAAGTATGATGATAGCTTCTGGGTTTTATAAATACTTTTTAGTTTTTTATGAAGTTGAAGAAGTGCCCTCTATTATTCCTTTGGTGAGAGTTTTTTTTTTCACAAGTAAGTGTATTCTGTCTAATACCTTTTCTGCACCAATTGATATGATTATATGATTTTTCTCCTTTAGCCTGTTCACATGGTGAATTGCATTGATTGATTTTCAAATATTAAACCAACTTGGCATTACTGGAATAAATTCTACTTGGTGGTGGTTAATATTTCTTTTTTATACATTACTGGATTTTATTTGCCATATTGAGATTTTTTAGACATAAGTTTATGAGATACATTAATCCCTAGTTTTCTTTTGATATAATGACTGTCTAGTTTTGAGACCATATTTTTATTTTTTTTTAGAGACAGGGTCTTGTTCTGTTGCCCAGGCTGGAGTGCAGTGGCATAGTGGCATGATCACAGCTCACTGCAGCTTCAAACTCCTGGTTCAAGCAATCGTCCCACCTCAACCTCCCAAGTAGCTGACACTGTAAGCATGTACCACGGGCCCAGCTAATTTTTATTGATTTCAAGATCATAAAATGGGAAGTATTCTCTCTTCTAAATTCTGGAAGTGATTGTATAATTTTTTTTAATGTTTGGTAGAATTTTACAGTGAAACCATAGAAGCCTAGAAATTTCTTTTTTAGAAAATTTTAAATTATGAATTCACTATCATTAATGATTATAGGATTGTTCAACCTATCTTTTTTTTTTTGAGTTTGGTTAGTGGTTACTAAGTAAAAGATTCATTTTCTAAGTTAAATTTTTGCGAGTAAGCTTTTAATGACTACAGGATGTGGAGTAATCTCCCTTGTTTCATTGATTTGTAATTTGTGTTTTCTCTATTTTTATTTTGTCAGGGGTTTATCAGTATTATCAACTTTTTTTTGAAGAACCAGCTTTTTGCTTCATTGATTCTATTCTCCTATTTTCAATTTATTGATGTCTGATCATACATTTATCAGTACCTTCCTTTTAATTCCTTGGGTTTATTTTATTTTATTTTTTTTCCCCTAGTTTCTTGAGGTAGAAACTTAGATGATTGATTTGAGACTTTTCATCTTCTCTGATGTAAGCATTTAGTGCTATAAATTTTCCTCACAGCACTGCTTTAACTGTGTCCTACACATTTTGACATGTTATATTTTCATTTAGTTGATTGAATTTTTTTCTTTCTGAGACTTCCTCTGACCTATGCATCATTTAGAAGTGTGTTGTTTAATTTCCAAGTGTTTGGAGTTAATCCTGTTGTCTTGCTGTTGTTGATTTCTTGTCTAAGAACATACCCTGATTTTGTGGTGGTTACTCTGCAGGACTGACCTCCACCCAAAACTTCATTTGGATATTGAGACTTAGGATACAAACACATACCAAGAGGGAATGAAAGGGTTATTATTCACATAATGAGACTTTCTGAGGAGTGCAGGTTGGCTCCCAAGCAGTTTATAAATTGGCTCAAATTTAGATAACAAGCCCTACTCTCAAAGATTCTGATATACTATGTGTAAGGCCAGGCTCAGCAGTATGCATTTTTGACTTTGCAAGCTAGAAAACTGAGGTGGAAAGCCCATTATTCACATTTTGACAAATACCCAAGGCATTGAGGCATCTGTGTTTCCTTTGATAAGCTGGCTGTCAACCATGAAGGAGGCAGAAAATGAGAAAACTTCTTCTTTTTTTTTAAAGGAAAATAGGGATTTGGAGGTGCTCTCCTCTTCAGGATTTTGCCCAAGAGGCTACCAGAATTTCCTGTAGCACACTTAGTGGGCATTACTGCACATTCACTGTCATGCAACCGGGCTGGGCAATCAGACTTACTGCAGAATAGTCACTTTTGTTTCATAGGAAACAAAATTGTGGTTATCTTTAAAACATAGACGTGTATTTTTTTTTTTTATGTTACAGCAACTATTTTTAGAGACTTCCAACTACCTAATCCTTTTATAGTATAGGAAAATAGTCACTTTTCTCATATAAACTATTTTGTAATGTTTTTAAGGTACAAAAACTTTTAAATAAGTGTAATCCAAAGAGGACTCTTAAATTTATAACTCACAATTATTATAATACATAGACTTTATTTTTTTTGTGGGATTTAAAATGTAATGTGAGAATAATGAGGTGTGTATTTCCTTTTTACTTATTTATTTTTTCTAATAAATAAAATGTAATTTTGTTGACACAGACAACTAAATGTATTAACACAGATGACAAATTATTCCCATACTCATTCCTCAAGAACGTTTTTTGTAGATAATAATCTACAAATCATTATCTGAGATTAAGTTTTCCTGTTTTACAGACCTTTAGACTTAGAGACCTAAAAGTATTTACATTTCAAATTTGGTTCTCATTAATTCTGAATATATGATCACTGATTATAGATGGGACAACCAAGTTGAGGTTTATCTTTGTGCTAGCTTGTTAAAGAAATTCCTAAACAAATTGTTGGTTTAATTATGATTACACAGGAAATGTTTCAGTAACTCCTAAAAATAAGCCCGCTCAAACAAAGAGCAAGTACCCACTGTAGACAAAGAATTGATTTACTAGTTATAATCCACTTGCGAATTTTAGTAAAGTAAGTTTTCTTATAGGTTTGTAAGACACCTTGGCCTAGTTTCATTTATTTATAAGAAATGAGATGTTTCATATTTTTCATTGCCTATCTGGATTGTGACTCAGCAAAATTAGTGAAGTTTCAATGTGGAAAGAAATGTCTTCCCACTCAGCATGGCCTAAGGATATCCTAAAATATTTCCTAGACAATGGCCATCACTACCCTTAGTGGGAGAGGAGAGCCAATTTTGTTTCTTGGAAACTGTGCAGAGGGCCCTGTGGGGAGAGAGAATAATACTCGTGTATTTAATTAGTACATAATTGACCATTAGTTCATAATTAGTATAAATGACCATACTCAGATACACAATGAAACTATGAAAATGAAAACATTTCAGATTTTCAGTACTAATTAGCCCTTTTCACCTTGTATGTTAAATACTTTTAAATAATTCAAAATATACTGGGAAAGGATAATCACAGAAATAAAATTAGGAGAGTTGGCAGGGCATTTTGTAAGTATCAATCTAAATAGCTAATAAGGAGAACATGGTGAAAAGAAAGAAACAATAAATAGGAAAATGTTTGTGAACCACAACAGACACATATCATTATTATTATTATTATATGAAATTTGCAACACCCACTATCAAAGAGAAACACGGGAAATAAAATAAGGTTATTGTCCAATTGTAAAAATTATAGCCTCATATAAATAAGAAACAAGACTTAAGTTTTCCAAGTAGAAAAACAAAGTCATTAAAAAAAATGAATAACAACTTATGTTCTTCCAAGAAGAAATAATAAACATTTTTTTAAAAGTCTGACAGTGTTTTTCTGACTCATTTTACATGATTCATGGAGTCTTACCTATCATTGTCATCGTAAAAACTTAACATCTAAACAAATTAAGGTAAAATTCAGTATCATCAGATGATAAAACCTTTAAATGAAAAGTAAAATTACCTTTTATATCCTTGTTTATTTATGAGAATATAGGAACTCTTTCCTTTCATTCATTTGTTCATTTAACAAATATTTATTGAGCATGGTAATTTACTAGGATCTGGACATACAATGCAAAGAAAACAGGTAAGATTCCTGCCCTCACAATGTAAAGAAAACAGATAAGATTCCTGCCCTCACAGAGCTTAAAATCTTTCTTGAACACCTGTTTATATCCAACTAATAAAGTGGATATCTATACTCAAAGATTTCACACAGCTGTTAGAATATTTCATTTTTGGAACATCACAGGGCCTCTTATGGGTAACGTACATGCAAGTTGCACAATTCTATAAATCAGGTGCAGTGAGAACAGACACATTGCGTTTAAAAAAAATTTCTTGTCTACATGGGACTATTTTGGTTCATGGTCAGTGAAAGTGCCTCACCTTACTTTTAGATCTGTTTGACAGAATTTGTTTTTTGAGGTTGTGAGCACTTTGAGTTTCCTTGTTTTAGAATCCTGAGGACTGAATTCAAAGCTTAGTTGAACTCAATCCATACCTTATTCACTCTCTCTTGAGGAAATACAAAGATCTCTACCATTATAAAACTTACATTCTATCAGAGAAAGACAGATAAAGAATGGTAGATGTACGTGAAAAGTATCCTGGAAGCAAGGAAGTAGAGTGCCCTAAGGAGCGATGGGAAGTGGCAGTCAGAGTGGCAGGATGAAACGGCAAAAGTAGAAGTGAGTCAGCATAGGCCCCACTGAGCAGAAACGTGAAGGACTTGAGGCAATGATGTGGGTACAATTTAGGAGGAAGAATGTTCCCAGTAGAGAATAATGACTGGAGCAAAGGTCCCAAGGAGGAACATGCCTGGTGAACAGTAAGGGGGCCAGTGTGGCTGGGGCAGACTGAGCCAGAGGGAGCACTGCAGGAGATGAAGGCAGAGGGTGGCTTGGTGGGAAGGGGAGTGGATTATGTAGAACCCCATAGCTTATTGTCAAGAGCAAGGGAAAGCTTCACAGTGTTTTGAGCAGAGGAATGACACAACTGGACTTGTTTTTAAAGGGTGACTCCAGCTGCTTTGTTGAGAATACGCTGAAGGAAAGCCTGCAGGCAGGGAGAGCTGGTAGTGGTATTTCCCTTGACCCCTTCGTAATACTTGTGAAGGAGTGGCTTATTTACTCTGCCGGCAGCTCTGAACCCATCACGGGACGGGGAGTATGCAGGTGAGTGGGTGCAGGAGCCAGGACAAACGAACACTGGAACTAGCTGGTCACTCCTCTCTGGTGGGAGCAGACTCTGTGCAGGACCCGCAGCAGCATCCAAGCATGTTACAATGCTTTTAGCACTCCCGTCTGGGAAGGTGTGTCTGCTACTTCCAGAGTCCCATAAGGCGTGTGTTATCATCAGTGCTTTTTTAGCATTTTCCATATGCAGATGGCTAAGTGTTAACCAGCTCAGTGTAAGTTCAGGGTGGCAGTGTTTTACACCCTGCCATCTTGGTACCCAAGTTCTTGTCCAGCATCCAGAAAGAATCAGGCCACTCAAATGAATTGAAGGCTAGTGTATGCAGATAATTTTGTTGAGAGGTAGAAGTGGCTCTCAGTGGGAAGGGGACCTGGAAGGAGGATAGAGTGGGAAGATAATTTTCCCCTGAACAGCTGAATTCTTCTTGGAAATCCCGCCATCAAGCCACCCCCTGAAGTCAAGCTGCTTTTCCCTGTTATCTGTCTGCTGCTGCTTTTCTCCTTGTCTCTGCTGCTCCACTTTGCTCTCTTGCCACTGGAGCTTGGGGTTTTTATGGGTACAGGGTGGGCCAGGGTGGTTTTGGAAAAGGCAACATTCAGGTGGGAAAACTGGGATGTTAAAGTTCTCATTTTGGGTCACAGGTCCGGGCTTGAGGGTGGGATCTTCACCAGGGACTGCCCTCTTCTACTACCCATTATTTACTTGCCTCCTGTCCATATCAGTAGGATACTCTCACAGAAATCCCAAGAGAAAATGGTATCTACCATTAGGCTGGTTATAAAAACTGATTGGATTTTGTATGTGTTTAGAAGATGGAATCAATAGAATTTGCTGATGGATTGGATATGGCATGTAAGAGAGAGAGGAGTCAAGATGACTTCGCTTAGAAACATAGTGCAAAATATACTGATCTGTAGGCCCTGAACTCCCTTTAGTTCTATATTCCAGATATTTCTAGTGGCTTTGTTTTCTAGTTTAGGAATCTACTGGTTTTGGGTTTTGGTTTGTTTTTTGTTTGTTTGTTTTTGTCTAATGCTTTCAGCAGTTATTGATGGAATACTCATTATATGGTACATGCTGTGGAGGATACACAATGAACAAAACATTAATTTTGTTGTCAGCAAAGATCACAAGAGAAAATGCAATTAGAAAGTGAGATACAACATTGAAGAGAAGCAGATCAAATGTTATAGGGAGACAAAGAAGAGAGATGTTTCTTTGGACCATGGGAAAAGGGGAAGGCCCAACGTCAAGTTAGCCTAAACAGAGCTTTGAGAATATGGAGACTTGAGGATTGCCAAGCTGAGATGCATTTCATTGTGGCACATAGACCCACACAGCATCAGGTCCAGAGGAGTGTAAGTGAAGTTTGGCTGGAGGAAACAGCTGGGGAAAAGGATTGAACAAGTTGTCCTCATATTGCACAGTACTTTGAACCAAGGGGATGGCAGAAAAGATCAGAAGTGTAGGTGTGTATGAAAGACATTTTCAGAGATAGGACTGTGGGGCTAGCAAGGTATAAGTAAGGCCAGAGATCTGAATGCTTTTATTGAGAGGATTGAGGATAGTCATGCCAAAACTCAAATAGGAGCATAGAGAGAAAGGACTTTCCTAAAACCTTTCCATCTGCACTGCACAGGCAAGGTGAAAGGGAAAACCTAAGATCATTTTTTTGACAAATAATTAATACATTCCCATTTTCTTAGCAGCAGGGTTAGGGGCCTAATTTTCTTGATTCTGTCTGTTTGGAATATGACTGTGATTTGTGTGATCTTAAAGACTCTTGAGAAAGAATAGAAGATGGTTGATATAAGACTGATTCTTTTACTATAGTGACTAAGAAGTTCATAAATTAAATTACAAAAGACTAGTATCATCAGGTTTACAGAAAAACTTTTCAAAGCTCATTTGAGGTAAGAGCCACAAATAACCACCTATTCCAGCTCTGTTTAGTTCCTCCCTTTAAAATGGAATCGAAATGCGATCTGGCTTCTCTGACTGGAAACTTCCGGTATTTTCCTTAATGGAGCACAGAGGCAGAGGAGGTGAGGAGAAGGTCACTACTTTGAAGGTCTATGAAGCTTAAAATGTTCTGGCTATAGACTTCAGCTGAACCAATTTTGTTTTCCATGGTGAAATCTAACCAAACAAAGTCTTGGGAATGCGCCCAAAGAGCTTGTATTGAATATTTGAATTCTAGAAGCAAAGAAGTGGAAGAATTGATTATTTTGGCAAAGAGCACATTGTCAGCAAGGTGTTTCTTCGTTCTTTCGACTGTTCACGAGTGTCTAAAATAATCAGAAGCCAACACTAGTGCTGGAAAAAACGTTCAGGAGAGAGTTTCTTTCAGTCCCACATTTTTCAGAGACCTCAGCAGAAGGCTTGGGTAGCACACTTTGAGGGGAGACAGCATGTTTACTAATGAATATGAATAGTATTTCCTTATGGGCCATATATTTTTCCAGTAGGAAATGGATAATCTACTATGACATTTCAGTGGGTTGGAACAAGATAGATAAATCAAATACAAGTTGCCCTGTTTCTTTTTCAAATGAAAGATAAATGCCTTAATGGATTAGCAATCATGAAATATATAAGTATTTATAATACAGTACTGCTTTATAACACCATCTGCTAAAGAATGGTATTTATCCAGCCACTGATATGAGAGCAGATTTTCTTCCATATTATGCAGGGAGGAAGTACATCCCAGTGTTAACGAGCACGCACTTTGTATTTAACCAGCCTAAGTTCTAATGAAATTCTTCAGTTGACAAGCTGTGTAATTTTAATACAGTTACTTAACCCCACTTTCTTCATTGGGAAAATGGTATCATAATGATCTTACCTTTTAAATTCATTTAGTCCATCAAAGAAGGTAATATATAGAAAGCATTCCATCAAGTGCTTAACACATGTAAGTACTCAATAAATAATAGCTAGTATCATCATTCCACTGGCCAAAATTGGCTACACACAAAATGAACTGTTTCAAAGTATTTGGAATGTCTGGAGTGAATGCTTTTTAAGGGAGTGCTGAGGAACTAGATTAATGAGTGTCTCCTCTAGTCCAGGCAAGTGGGTCTCTACACTGAAACAGGCATGTGATCAATCTTAATAGGCTAGGTTGTGATAGGGTAACAAACAATTCTAAAATAACAGTATCTAAAAACAACACAAATGTATTCCTTGCTCACACTGCTTGTCCATCATGGGTTGACAGGTACCCAGGCTGGGGGAGCAGTCATCATTCTCACACACTGCCAAGGAGACAGGGAGATGTAAAGGGTCTTACATCAGCAATTGAGGGTTCTGTCCTGAAGTTGACATACATATTTCTTTCTTTTCTTTTCTTTTTTCTTTTTTCTTTTCTTTCTTTCTTTCTTTCTTTCTTTCTTTCTTTCTTTCTTTCTTTCTTTCTTTCTTTCTTTCTTTCTTTCTTTCTTTCTTTCCTTTCTTTCTCTTTCTTTCTCTTTCTTTCTTTCTTTCTTTCTTTCTTTCTTTCTTTCTTCTTTCTTTCTTTCTTTCTTTCTTTCTTTCTTTTCTTTTCTTTTCTTTTCTTTCTTCTTTCTTTCTTTTTTTTGAAGGAGTCTCGCTGTATTGCCCATGCTAGAGTTCAGTGGTACAATCTCAGCTCACTGCAACCTCTGCCTTTTGGGTTCAAGTGATTTTGCTGCCTCAGCCTCCCAAGTAGCTGGCATTACAGGCCTGTGCCACCACGCCCAGCTAATTTTTGTATTTTTAGTAGATACAGGATTTCACCATGTTGGCTAGGGAGGTCTCAAACTCTTGATCTCGTGATCTGCCCACCTCAGCCTCCCAAAGTGCTGGGATTACAGGTGTGAGCCACCACAGCCAGCCCACATTTCTTTCATTCACCATTCATTGGGCTCACAGAGTTTTACCCAACCCCAAAGAGACCAGGGTGTGTAATACTGTCATATTCCTAGAAACTAGTGTAAAGGAAAGTAAAAAAAATCTCAGGACCCCCAAACTCCTGAGGCTGAGTCATGCAATGCCCTCTTCCAAATGAATAGCTGTTACTGGCATCATGCATCAGCCTGATGTCCACAAGGTAAAAGGCCTTGGCCATCTATGAAGGACTGCTCTCACGGATCAATCCTGGGTAAATCTTTTGCTGGCCTCCCAGAAACAAGGGCTTGCCAGTTGCAACTTTAGGTCTGCAATGTAAGTCTAGCTCCTAAATCTAGTCTGTTGGATTCCACACTGCTGGTGTAGATTGCAAGCTTATTTTCCCAGGTGCAGAACAAAGACAAGAGGAGGCCAATCATTTCCACCTACCCAGAGACACTTGCATAATTTACTCTTCCTTTACTTTTTTTTTCTCTTCAAACATTCACCTTATTGTATGTAAAATGTAGATTTACCTGGCACTAACTAAGGTCTCACAGGAATGTAACCATCTACCCTATATGACCCCCTTCCTGTATGTACGTGACCCCCTTCCTATATGCTTTCCCTCCCCTTTAAGGAAATGTATAAATGCTCAACTGCCTAAAAACTTGGGAAAAACAGCCACAGATGTGTCTATGGCTCATGTTTTTCCTGGATGTACCCTAAAGCTGGCTTAATAAACCTCCACGATTGAGACTTTTTCCTCAGTCCCTCATTTTGGTTGTCAACAGAAACTGGAAATTTAGTGGATAGCACTAATAACTATCACAGGTCATTGATGTGGTTAAAAATAGGCAACCTGTAGATAGTGGCACTTTGAGGCCCTATTTATTGAGTTAAAAAATAATGAGGCAAAATGTATTCAAGCAGTAGTGATATATAGCGTTTCTAAACTCTGAGTGAGACTGGAGACCCATATATGTTGGTGGTACATACCACAAGATGCCTTGAGTTTCTGGGATGCCTGGTCCCGTAAGCAGTGCCGTGGATTGAGTTCCTCTGTTAAAAATATCCAAAGCCATATTTATTCTCTATGGCCTTATCCTACTGTTCCATGCTAACTAAATAGCTTTATCTGTTTTTATCTCACATCTAATGGGTTTAATGTGTTCTAACTGTATGGCTCTGTTTGGTGCACTGGATGCTATGGCTGAGAGGTGCCATATAAAAATATTGTTATTGTTATGATGATGAGTTCAAGCACTGGAGGGGAAATTGTGCAATAACTTAGTACTGAACTATCATTATTTTCAGCAAAATGAAGTTTGGCTTCTTACTACACTAGTAAGCCTTGAAGATTAAATGGTATCTATAGCATGTATCTTAGCAATGGGCCAAAGAAGTCCAAAGAAAAATGTTTGTCATAACAAACATTTCATATATTATAAAACAGATGTTCACTTTTAAGTATTCTTCATACTTTCAGGAGTTGATGATACCCATGTCAGAAATTAAAAAAAAATCAAATGAAAAAAATCCACACATTTAGGGTATTTTTCAATTTATTAAATTGTATTCATTCTTATTTCCATTGTGATCAGAGTGGCCAGCTATGTTAATTAATTTAACTCGTAGTGCTGATCAGTTGCCAGGTAACTGTGAGGTTGAGCAATAGTTTGTTTCATTGCTGTAGAAATGCATCATTAGGATGGAAGGTGCATGGAGTTCTGGAAAAGGAACTGTTGAGATCCCTTCTCTCATGATGATGTGATATTATGTTCCCATTACTTGAATATTCATTATGGTTTCCCACATGTTTTTGGCTACCTCTGTTTCCTGCAACTGTTTACATTATTAAGTTGGTTTGGCTTATAGATATGTAGCTTGAACCTGTGTATAGTTAAAGTAGCTTGGGATGTTTGCATAGATTGGGTAGATTCCCTCTTCACCCTAAAAGAATCATGGGAGGTTTCTAAAAGGAGGCGAGACAAAACAACTGGGGCCATGTTACAGAGGGGCCTCAAACCGCAAACAGAAAACACCACAGAGCTAGTCTGGGGGATTCTCGGGGGGCTCCAGGCACTAAGTCCTCCTTGTGCTTTGACTCAGGAAACTTTCCACAGAGGGCATAGTGAAGGCTTCATTCCTTTCAGGGTAGGTGGAGAGGGAGGCATCGCAGAGTATTCCCTGACCCAGAGACATGAGAAATTGGCGTGTATCGACAGTACCATGAGTCTAGGACTTCCTACAAGGGGATAGGTGGCATATGACAAATTAATTTGAAAACATGAGGTAATAACAAGTATTTATTTCACAAGGAATCTGTGGACTCTGATCTAGAAAGATGGAAAGGACATACTGGTTAGAAGATGAGGCCTCAAGTGACTCTTGGCATGCTCTACTTCAGAACCCCTGAGTTCAGTTTCAAGCTGAGATCGTTCTCTCCTTTCATTGCTGCTCTCCTTCACCAGAAAGTGGTGTGGTCCAGTGGCAAAGAGCTGGGATTCTGGCACAGGACTATCTGGGTGTGAATCATAGCTCTGCTCCTCACCCGCTCTGTGACTCTGAGCAAGTGACCACCTTTCTGTTTCTCAGTCTCCCCCATTTGTAAAGTGGGGATGATAATAGTGCCTTCTGGGGTTATTGTAAGAGCTGAGCAAAATGAATGAGTGAAGCACATGTAACAGTGTCTGGCACATGGTTAGTGCTTCTTAAATGAGTAAAAGAAGTCCCATGTTTCCACAGTTCCTTCTACTTGCTGGTTAAAAGTTAAAAGCACATAAAACAAATTTCTTGTATATGTCCTGATGCTGTTGGAGACACTAAGGATGTACTTATAAGAAGTGTGACTTGGGTAACCATCCAACCTCCCTTGCCTTCCTTTTATTCTCTGTAGAAAGGGGAAAGATACCTATCTCAAGAGGTTGTAATGAGGAATAAGCAAAATAAATATTTGAAATGTTTTTTTAATATAACACATGCTTAAGGAATGGTTGATTCCTTCCTCCCTTTTCCCTTCACTTTAAACAACCTTGTCCCTAACAGTTAAAGATTTCTACAAGTTAAAACTTTTATCTTTAGCCTGGTCTCACAAATCTAAAATGCAGCTAGCTTGCTAATGTTCTGGGAAGTCTAGATCCAAAATTAGCAGGTGATCAAAGTTCTACAAGAGGTATCTAAGTTGCTAAGGTCATCACTGTTGTAGAGAAGAAAGGACAACATATAGTGAGTGTTTACTATGTGCCTGATATTGTACTCAGGGATTTGTAAGAAGCAACGTTTTCAATTCTCACAGCTTTATGTGATAGGTATCAGTGTCATGCCCATTTCACGTGTAAAGATACTGAGGTGCAGGTTCATTAAGTAAATTACCCAAGGAGTTGGAGTCAGTAAATGGCAGAGCCAGGATGTGAACCTAGACACTCCAGTTCTAGAACCCACAGTCTTAACCACCTTGCTGTATCACTTCTGAAAAACAACAGCGATGAAATCATTAGATCTGTATTTGCCTCTGTTATGTGCTCTTGTACCCATTTCTTAACCTCTGTGAGCTCCATGTTCTTCCTTTGTGATTTAGGAATAAAATGCATTCATAAATGCAAAAAAAATAGTTTAATGTTGTTGTAAGGATCAAATTAGATAGCAAACACATAGGACCTCACCTCGGTGAGGTATGCAGTAAGCATTCATTAAATAGTAGTTTTAGATGTTATCACATATGATTTAGAAACTGTGACAGGATCCTTCCACACCTACCCCTGCATTTTGTCTACTGCCAGCTTTCTAATTCTGGCTTCCATGAAAGTGATCAGTTTAGCCTCTCAGGTATGGGCATATGAAGCAGTTGAAGCAAAAATCCTTTGTCATTGTTTTAGACCCCTCTGGAACGAACCCTTAGAGGACAACAGGCAGTTCACACACAGCCCTCACTTAGAGGTGGGCATAACCTATAAGCACGGCTTATAGTAAAAGTAAAAGTACCCTAATTTATACCCTGAAGTCCATAGAGATTTGCCTGTTGAAGGATACAAATATGGACTTTCTTTTAAAGAAATGTACCTATCTCCAAAATTATGAGCTTTAGAAATTAATTAATTTATTTATTTATTTTGCCTCCTTTGGACATAAAATATTTCTGATGCAATAGATTTTAGTAGAGACCTTAGATAGTAGACAAAAGGCTGCATAAACAACTTATTTTTAAAACCTCAGCATCAGAAATGTTGGAATAAACAATTGCTGTGGAAATATGTTGTTTTGGAATGAGGACATTTAGATGGTAAATGACTTCTCATTTTATACATGCTGGCCAAAACTCTTCCTTTAATTTCAGACTTGCATAGCTAAAGACCCGCTGACATTTCTCCTTGGATATCTCATAGGCATCTCAAACTTGACATGTCCAAAAAAATCTTCACTTGTGCCAAACTTGTCCATGCAATCCATTCAATCTTCCCTATCTGATACGTGAACCCAGAAACTCAGGATTCTTCTTTGATCCTTTTCTTTTTATCTTGAACTACCTTGGCCCATGTATTCATCAGTGTGCCCTCTCATTATGTCACCAGGTTACCTCTCAAACACATCCACTTTTCTCAAACCCTAATGTACCATTTCAGTCAAGGCCACCATCATATCTTCCAGTCTATCCACAACAGGCTCCAAACTTATTACATTGTCTGCCTAGCACAAAAGCATTCCTTACTGTATGTCCTGTCACTGCTTTGCCTAAAGCTCCAGTAGCCTCCCACTGAACCCAATATAAGATCCACTGTCACTACTACAGCCTATGCCCCGTGCATACTATCTCCTGCCACTCCCTGCAACTTCATCTAGTACTTCTCTTCTACTAAATTATGTGCTAGCCGCACTGGATCATTTTTTTTTCCCATTCCTTGACATCAGTCTTGTTCATGCTGCCTGGAATCTTCTTTCCACCATTGTTCATATTGATAGCTCAGCTTCTGACTCAGCTTAAGGATCATCTAATCAGCTTGGCCTCCTCTGCACATTCCACTTAGAAAAGCCCTTTCTCCCACTGCAGCCCCTCCCTACTGTGCTTGCAATATTATTTCCTTTTCAACGTGGTTTTTAATAATTTTATAAGTTTTAGCAAACTTTAGCAATTTATTTGCTTTTGTTTGTTCATTGTCTGCCTCCCACATCAGCAAGTAAATTCCAGGAGATTAGAGTCCAGGTGTGTTTTGTTTGCTAATATATATCTAGATCATACAGCCCAGATCCTGACACTGGGATAGATACTCCACAATTATATGTAGAAAAAAATTGGTGGATACATACATTAATTAATATATGTATTACTATGTGTAGTAATATCACAGTATTTATTCCAATGTCTTTTATTGTTAGTAATTATTTGTTCAACAAATTTGTATTGATTGACAGAGCATAAGCTATGGAGTCTAATAGATAGAAACTCTTATACCAGTTCTATCACTTAGCTGGATAACCTAGACAAATTAATTAACCCTTTAAAGAGCCTCAGTTTTCTGATCTGTAAAATGAGAGCTACAATAGTATCTACATTGTATAAATTGAAAAGTCCAATGAAATAATGTAATAAAAAGGCATAGTCTGCAGTCATAGCCAATATCTAAGAAAGAATGCTTGCCATTGATATCTTCATTTTATAGGGACCATGAAAAGCATTGAAGGCCCATTAGGAAACAGTTGACCTTGTACCTGCCCCCATAGGGGATACAGGCATCTAAATAGACAATTTAATGCTAAGAGCTATTGAAGAGAATGCACAAGGTTATATGTGCTACTCAAATGAATATTCTTGGCATCAAGGTCAAATGAATTTTCTTTGTATATATTCTATCAATTACTTAAGATCTTGCCATATTTTGGATTGGCTTTATATTTGGATCTTGATTTTTTCATGCACATTTTTTTTCTAGAATGTTATTTTTTTCTGGCATGATGTAACTTTTTCTCATTATTATATTTTACCTACTTTTTAGTTAGAGCAGTTACACAATGAAGGCTCTTTTTTGCCTTCTTAAACTTCCCATTTGAAGGCCTCTGTCCTCCTTCTCCTTCTCTGCTTTTATTGACTCTCCAGGTCTGAGCTGTCATCCTGGGATCTTCTTTCCCTATGCTCCTTTGTAGGTCCTCATTGTGTATCAAAATTTTCTCTCTCTTTTTTTTTTCATTGGCTCCTATGTCTTACTGGAGTCATACTCAAGAAACTTATTTCAGCATACTTACTTAGTCTTTGAGAGTTTGCAGATATCTCATATTTGATTAATCATTTGACTGGCCATACCATTTTAGGTTTAAAAATATTTCCCTTTAAAAGTTGAAAGCTAGACATGGTGGCATGCTCCTGTATTCTTAGTTACTCCGGAGGCTAAGGTAGGAGGATGAGGCCAGGAGTTTGAGACCAGCTTGGGCAACATAGCCAGACCCCGTCTCTAAATTTTTTTTAAAAAAGTTAGCCTGTTGTGGTAGTACACTCCTGAAATCGTACCTACTTTAGAAGTTAAAGTGGGAAGATCCCTTGAGCCCAGGAGCTCGAGGCTGCAGTGAGCTATGACGGTGCCATTGCACTCCAGCCTGGCAGGTAGCATGAAACCCTGTGTCTTAAAAAACAAAAAGTTGAAAGCAAGTTCTACTTGTAGTTTTCAGTAGACACTAGTGAGGAGTTTGCTGCAGTCTAAATTTATTATTTAAAAGACAACTAGTTTCCACCTTCCTGTCCCGCTGCTTAGATCTGTCCCATTTAGACCTGCCCCACTGTTTACACCTCTCCTCCACTTCCAAGAGTTTTCTCAGGTATTTTCATTGCTGATATTCTGAATTTTATGTAATGTCAAGATGTAAATGTTTTCATTTATACCGTTGGATTCTCAGTTGACTCTTTTAATCTGAAAAATAATGCTCTCTTCTCTATTCCTCATATTCTTTGTTGAAAAATTTCTCCTCTTCTACTTTTTTTGGCTCTTTTTTCCTGGGTTCTTTTCTGTCTTATGAGAACTCCTAGCTTCTTTCTCACATTTTTAAGACAAGCTATATTTTTCTCCCTACATCCTTGGGAGCATCTTTTACTTTATTTTGTAAATTCCTAATTTTGACAATAATATTGGAAAACCTAAGTGCTAAATTTTGTTTCAATTGTGTTTTTTTGCATAGCATTCTGTTCTTGTTCTGTTCTGAGTTATCTTCATTGTTTCTATTTTTAAAATCCTTTATTTGGTTCTCATATTTCTGGTGATCCTCTGGTTGATCATTCTTTTATAGAAAAAAGATCTGGATGCCTGGCTTTGATTTTTCTCTGTTGTTAAGGATGTTTTCCACTCTTACTGGATCTACCCTGAATGAGAATGCTTGGAAGTGCAGGTGAAGGTAGTTTCACTGACAGTCTTTATGACATGGATGCATAGACAGGCTATGGGGCCCTCATATGTAGGCATATGGACGGCTTTGCACTGGGGCACAAAAATCTGTATTAAAAAATTTTAACTTTCCCTTTATCGCTTTTTTGGGCTTTTTAAAAGAACTCGTTGATACTGGCTAAATGCTAGCTGTACAGTACTTTCACAAAGCTTGCTTAAATGTTAGTGCAGATCCAAATTGCACTACTTGTTCTATACTGAGACATTCGGTCCTTCTTCTTAGTCCTATTTCTAGTCCCTGTTCTGTGTCTCTCATAATCACTGACTTTAAGATCAAAGGCTCTTGGGAGGCAAAACAGGCCAACTGGCATCCACTTGCTCTTATTCTCCTTCTAGAATAATTTAAGCTTCAGCTTTCTCTACCTCTTTTATCCATCAACATGATCTCATCCATGTGGCCTGTAAATTCGTTGGAAATATCCCATTCATTAGTGATGCTCACTTCCATTCTTTTCATTCATGTGAAGTTTTTTTGTTTGTTCAATTTTTATACTTTTATTTCAGTGGGGTTTCAAGAGAGTTTGAAGGCAATATATGTACTCAAAGCCAAAAATTAAATTATAACTTGAAATTACAATACAATTTCCCTATAATTTATTTAACCAGTGCCCAACTTTTGGACAAATCTTTCCAATGTTTTTCAACATTATAAGTATTTGACCTTTTTATTTGGAAAAGAGAGGTTGAAGATAGGCCTGCAGGGCAGCACATGAAATAATGAGAAGCTGAATACCTGGTCCTAACAGAGGTAACCTTTGGAAGCAATGAACAGACAGAAAATTCAAGTTAAACTAAAGTTAGGGATCCCTTACAAAGAATTTTTATGGGCTATAGGTTAGAATGCCATGTAGGAAGTCAAGAGCTCTTAAGAGTATTGAGCAGATTAAAAAATCTATATAGATCTTTGCCTATGAAAATTGTGAACATTCCTGATTATGTCCATAGGAAAAAAAATCTAACATGGGATTTCTCCATCAAAGTATGTGAACACTTAAAAGTCTTGATATTTAGCTGACAAATTTCCCCCCAGAAGGATTGCACCAATTTACACTCCTACCAGCCACAAACCTTTTAAAATCAAACAAAAATTCCCACATGATTTGCTAATTTTTAAGCAAAGTTTTATCGTTATTTTTATATACATTTCTTAGATTATAACTAATACTGAATGTTATCTATATAATATTACTCAGTGCTCAAACCAACCTTCAATAGGTATTGCTGACTTTGTCTTAGAAATATGTAGACTGAGGCTCCGAGACCTTAAGAGTACTGAAGTTCACACAGCTTGTACATATTTAAAAACAGATGAGAACATAGATGTTACCTTGCCAAAACATTTCAGAACATATGACTTACCTTGCTCATAATTTTTTAGATGGAAGATCAGATTAGTCATTTTCTTTGGACCTTAGATATAAATAATTATGTCAAATATTTTCTCTTCTTTGAAACAAACGTATTTTGTGAACCCTTTGTTTTCTGCATGCAAATGTTATTCAGAGAGCAAAGTCCCTGCTCTGTAGGATTATTGCACAGGGTTGCAAGAACAGATTTTCAAATGGCTCATGGGAATTTAGCTTTCTCTGAGATCTTGACATCACTTTATTTGTCCCATTGTGGTCTATGTCTTTATCCTAGCAAGTGTGAAAAAATTGCCAAGTAATACCATTTTACCAACCTGAATTCTTGATGTTTTATGCAAAAGGTTAAATACTCTTCATTCTAAACTGGTAGTGAAGTCTTCAGTGTAGATCTGGAAGCTACCAAGAAAGTATGGTGTACAGTGGGAGTAACACAAGTTGAACTGCTCTTCAAACTTACTTTGGCTGCACCTGAAGAATTCCCTCATTTGGTCACTGCATGGAGGTTAAAAGTCCAGGATCTTAGTACTGATATGCACAATGTGGATGAATCTCAAAAATATTATGCTAGGTGAAAGAAGCCAGACAGAAAAAGTCACAAATTACTTATGATCCTATTTATAAGGAGTAGCCAGAATAGATAAATCCACAGGGACAGAAAGTAGATTAATGGTTGCCTGGATTTGGGAGGAATGAGGAGAAGCTGCTTGTTCACTTTAAAATGGTTAATTTTATGTTATATAAGTTTTACTTCAATAAATTATTAGTATTTTTTAATCCAAGTTCTTGAACCCAACAGACATGAAATTAGAATATGACTCTATCATTTTCTGTGTAAACTTGGGCAAGTTCATTTTAATTACCTAACTTTAATCCTTGCTTTAACTCTTAAACTTCCATTCCCTTCAATCTCCTAATCTGGAAACAAAAATGACTGACAGTCTACCTACCAGACAGGACTGTTGTGAGAGCTGTATGCAATGATAAATATATCAATACTACATAAAGCCTTTGGTGCAGTGGTTGACACATCACAAGTTCTTAAGAAATGGTAGCTGGACTATGATAACTATTACTACTACTGACTTGGTGCTACTACTACTACTACCAGCAGCAGCAGTAGCTGCAGGAGCTACATTCCAACTCAGATTCATGATATATTCAAATGACTATTTTCCATTTTGTAGTCTGGTTTCAGGTGATTCACGTGGGGTAAAGTCACATGACATTGACTTCAGGAAGCATATATTGCCTCAGTGGAGTTCTTTTGAAAGACAGGTTTTAGATTAAAACTGCTTTTAATTAATGTCAAAATGGAACAGAGTTGGAGAAAGAGATGAGTAAGGTTCAGATCCCTAAACCATCACATTATTGACATTCTTGGGAGAGCTGTGAACCTTGCCTCCCACTGTGTGCTATGGTTGATTTCTCCCTTACTTTTCAGTAAGGGACAGACCCTTGAAAAGGTAGTCATACACTGGGGCATTTAAAAGAAAATGTGAGGTGAAAACAATGAATATCACTAAGCTTCAGAAAAGGGAAAACTTAAGGCATCAGTTGAAAGTTGTGTCTCTGTAGTGGATTGAATGTGTTACACGATGGTGTATCTTGACAGTATTAGGAGACCCATGTCCTCTATCTCTGTCAACAATGGCATGTACAAAGGTACTTTTATTAATGAAATTCTCCAAAGAATTCAAAGCTTATTTGCTGCTTTACTGATGGACATTCTTTTACCCACTCATGCTTTGGTTTTATTTGTTCTTCCTATGGGCTCCTCAAATCAAGAGAAACCCAGAAAAAAAGTTTTGAGATAGAAATGTCCTGTTTCATAAAATCTCGTGACTACTATCTCATTTGTTCTCCAAAGCTGAATCAAATGAGACAGAAAGGACGGCCAACATAAATACCACTTACTGAATGTGATAACAAAGGTAAAATTAGTTGAAACAACATGTTCCCCAGTGTCTAGCTTCTCCATGGAAGAGTGAAAAATCAGAAGAGGCTCCTGATGTTATGGAAAGTGCATGGCCTTTAATGTCAGACAGTTCCAATGGACACAGATTTTCATCCAGGCCCTATGATTAGCTATGTGGCCTTGAGCAAAACCTTAGGTTTTGGGGGCTTTTGTGTCCTCATGGGAAGAATGGGGATAATAAAGTCTATTTCCAACAGTTATGAAAAGCATTGCTCAATTCTGTTTAGATGAACTTTGTGCCCAGCACCCCCTTTCTCCTTCTACTGTAAGCTTCAAGAGAGATGTTGTGGCAGCTTTTGTAATCATAGTAACCAACAAGTTTTTATGCATTGTCATGGGTTAGGGAATGCTTACTTAGTGCTTTCTGTTTATCATCTCAATTAAATCCTTACCTCAAGTCTATGTGGTAAACATTACCACACCCAGTTTCCGTTGTAAAACATGAGGCTCAAAGAAGTTCAGTGATTCATCCAAGACGGTTCTTCTAGAGAACATAAGCGCTGAGAGCAAAGCCAAAGTTCTCTGACAGTGAAGCCTGCACACATAACCTCTTCTGCCAGCAAAAGGCTTGAATTAGGGTCTAGCCAAGGTTTCAGTGATCTACAGTGAGTTGAACTAAACCTTGGAACTATACAATAGATGCTAAGTAGTCAACTTCTGGATTGCTTTCACCTGGGATCAAATTTCCAGCTTCAGAGAGACACTGCATTTCTGTGGTCACTGTTCTTTTCTACCCAGAAAGTTCACTCAGTTGAGTGCCTTACTGCTGAGTCTTCATGATGGGCCTGGCACATGTTAGCTTCATACATGCAGCCGCACTGCATGGTGATGAGCGAGTCAGATGAACACTGCACATTTGGATGAACCTGAGTCAAGAAAAGCCACATGTGAAAATACGTTTATTTCCAGAACGATGGTGCATCTGCAAGGGTGTGACTGGCACTCATTGATATTTTTGGCATTCATGGAAAAAACCACAGGCTGCTTAGGTAATTAATTTCCTAGGGTTAGTCATTAACAGGCTTCCTGCTTTCCTTCTCTTTTGGCAGGCCCAGCTGTGAGATACAGTAAGTTCAAGATGTCAGAGGCCAGGCCGCCTCCCCTGCTCGGGCAGCACACAATGCACATCCTGAAAGAGGTCCTGAGGTATAATGACAGGGCCATCGAGGAGCTGCTCATCGCTGGAGTGGTGGCCCAACATGAAACCCACTGACAAAGGAAAAGGGCTCCTCCTCATAACCTCGATCCGAATACACTGGCAAATGCAACATTCTGCTTGGAACCTTCTTCCCAGTTCTGATACCACTGAAAAGAAGAGTAGAGTAACTCCAGAATTCCTGCATAGTGTCTCCAGAATGGCTCTGGTATTAATGAATCTAATGCCTTTTAAATGTACCCTACCTTTTGTTACCTATGATTTTTTTCAGATAATAATTTAATTATGGATTTGTGGGATTTTTTAAAATAAAGATTTAATTTTTTTTTCTGGAAAAATGCATTCTTCATTCTAATTACATTAATGTCCTAAACGTTTGTCTCTAACCTCCTATGCCCCTACCTACCCACCCCCGCAGTCCACACAGGCCTGAAAAAGAGCAGATCTCTTGATACTTTCTACTTGTACATAAAATCTGCATTTAAATTTGTGTTAGAGAGTCAGAGCAATAAGCAGAATGACAGTCTCTGTGATTGATTTTAAACAGAATAACTTAACTCTGAGCTCTTGAACCCTTTGTTAGTCTGTAATTTAAACCATGGATTTTGCTGATGTCCACTATAAGACCAAACTCCATTCTCCCCTGCAGGGGTAAATATTTGCTTTATGTTGCATTTCTCTGGTGATTTTATGCTATGTGGCAGAAAATCAGTTTTCTTCAATGCATTTAGAGATGTAGGTATCTGTCTGCACAGGTTGGTGAGTAGTTCTACACTTGGTACCTTATTTTGAGCCCAGTGGAAATGCAACAG
This sequence comes from Plecturocebus donacophilus, assembly GCA_004027715.1. NCBI lineage: Eukaryota > Metazoa > Chordata > Mammalia > Primates > Pitheciidae > Plecturocebus > Plecturocebus donacophilus. The sequence continues at coordinate 45,695 of PVKP010016727.1, forward strand.
ATTTTTTTTAAATGAATTAAACAGGTTCTTAAATGACTATCCATATATTAAATAATTTATACATGATAGCAAATAGAAGAATGACAGGAAGATACTGCTTTGTAATCTGAGCAACCACTGATTCAAGACTAGATTATGTCTTCGCTTTGAATATTTTAATGAATTTGAAGTATAAGAAACATCTCTGTACAGTAAGTGAGAAATGATTAGGATATATTCCAGGATAAATTGTTACTCAAGACTGCTAAGCCCAGGTATAGACCAGGGATCAGATGACCCCATGATGAGGTTATCTTATTCTGAGATAACCTCAACTCATGGCTGTTAGGTGCATCTATTTTAAAGCAATGTCATTACACACCAAGTATTAATTGAAAACCAAATTACAGATGTTCGTCTTTCAAACTGTGATTTAAAACTCATTTTCTTTTCATATTCTTCTCTATTAGAATGATTTGAGTCCTTTATCTATGCTGTAAGGCCCAAGGTGTTTCTAGAATGAAGGATTCCAAACAAATAGGAAGCTTGTCTTCTCACAAGGCCTCCTGACAGTTTTCCAAAGAATGTTTACTAATTTTTGAAACAGTTATTGTCCTCTCCGCTTTGCTTTTTGTGGACATCTTATTCTGAAGAACTCCTGCAGTTATTCTACTAGTTAGAATCACATCATACAAGGGTAGTTGATGCCTTTTGCGGTGCTTTTCCTCCATTGGCTAATTCACAGATGCATACTCAGAGATATTTACTTCAGGCCAGGAATTGAAACAACATTTCTTTATGCTTACACATTTAGTATGAAAAATGGTAAAAGATTAGATGGCAGAGAATTGGCAAAACCACATATCTTGAGAGATAGGCCCAATCATTTCTTCTACTGATCTTGGTAGGTATATTGAAATGTAAATTTACTCAGTTACTGACCAGACTTGAAGTATCTGGGTAAACATATGTAGGATGATCTTGCTCATTTGCAGGGGACAGAGAATTTGTCTAAAATTTTCAAAATTCCTCTAAAATTTTCAAATCCATGGAGACTGCAGTCTTCAGACATGACGCAGTCACCATTGAAAGAGAAAGACTATGTCTCTAGTGAAATAATATATGTTTAGTATCTAGGTCTCCACATACACAAGTCAAAATGATCCAGAACTTTAAACCTACTGGTCACCCAATAGAAAGCATTGATTGTGCTCTACTGATTTAGTGAAAGAAATAACTTGGCATATATTTGAAGTTCAGATGAATAATTAGTCCTGAAAGAAACATCATGCTTGCTAAAATTTCTAACAATATGCCCCAGATCAAGTTATGCTTATAAACAAATGTGCTGTTTTAATTATAGGGCCTATTATCTTACACATTCCTGAAACAGAGCACACTACTAATATACCATATGGTCAAGTTCAGTTTGTGTCAAGGCCTGCCTTCTGGCAGGTTTGTGTCTAAGGTTGGCTTAGAAAATTTTCTGAAACATAATAGGCTAATTGTTACAGAATTGGAGGTGTATCCATAAGCAAATGAGCTTATTTTTCTTCTTCAACTTTTTACTGCATTGGTTTTCTTATTAATCAAGCATGGCATTTTCCAGAAAGTAGTCTAATATGCTGAATGCTTCTCTAGCAGAAGAGAAATGAACATTGATTAACTTTGTGTGACTACCTCAGTTACTTGGTATGAGCATGTGTTTGATCCATCTCTTTGGGTTAGAAGTACAATCATGATTTTTTTTTTTTTTATTGCATTTTAGGTTTTGGGGTACATGTGAAGAACATACAATATTGTTGCATCGGTACACACGTGGCAGTGTAATTTGTTACCTTCCTCCCCTTCACCTATATCTGGCATTTCTCCCCATGCTTGGCCC
>PVKP010016728.1:0-47570 GCA_004027715.1 Plecturocebus donacophilus
ATGCATTCACAGCACGCAAGTATCGCAGCCGCGTAACAGAGCTCCGGGTCTGCGCCGGGCGCAGTGCCCCGACTCTTCTGTTGTTCCTAATAAAGTCGATTACGTTGTCCTCCCGGAGCTGATTGGAGAGGAACGGAGAGGAAAAGGGGAGGTACGCGGGGAAAAACAAGGGAGGGGGCGGCGAGCAATCAACTTTGTAACCCAGCGCTTCCTCGCGCGATCCGTCGCCATGCTTAAGGTTCCCACCCCCGCCGCCCCCCTCGTGCCTTTCAAGTGGATACTGAAACTAGGCCAAAACTTTTTCCCCTCCTTTTCTCTTAGCCACTAGACTGGATTGTGCCCCACGGAGCCCCATGGAGCTCTGCTTTCTTAAGCACAATAGCCGGACTAATTAGATCATAGAAGCAAGGCAGTGATACTGTAACAAGTAGCCCAAGAGGCAAAGAGGGAAGGGGCCCGAAAAGACAGAAAGGGGGAAAAGTTTGCAGCTCTCGCACTTACCAATCAAGCCTCCCACCAGAAAGGCGATGATTTGGAACACGAGCAGAATCCCACCAACAATGCACAGCTTCTTGGTGCTCATGTTTTCTATAATTGCCCCAGCCATTTTTGCGCCCCCCTTTTTCTTTTCTCCTTGCAATAAATGTTTTAGGGTGTGCTTTTTGCTCCCTTCTCTCACACACTCCCTCCTCCCTCGCCTCCTTTCTGGGCGCTGCAAAACTTCAGAGGTGCTGGAGCGCGGCGAGGATGGGACCGGGACGGAAGGCGCCCGCACGGATTCCCCGGGCGCAGCCGGCTCGGGCTCCCCAATGCCCGGAGCTGTGATTGTGGCCGCTCCGCCGCCTGTGGACGCTTAAAGAAGCAGGGAAGCGGATCACATGACGCCGCCTCCCTCCCTTTCTTCCTCCCTCCCTCCCGCGCTTCCTCCCTCCCTCCCTCCCTGTCTTCCTCTACCCCTTGCCGGCCAGTTCGGGGCTCAGAGCTCCGGCGGGTGCTCCCGCCCCGCTCCCGAGTCTGACCTGCAACCTGTCCCGCCAAGGGCTGGTGCCATTTGGGGGTTGCTGCGGATGCGAAGCGGGTTCCCTCTGCCCAGCCTCTCACAGGTTTCCTTTTCTGGTTTCCGAAGTGCGAGATTTACATCAGCTGTGGACTGCCTTGCAGACCTTTAACTTACGCGTTGACTTTAGGAAACGGTCCCCACCCCACCCCATCTGCTAGAACTCTCTTTAGGAAAGAGGAGGAGAATTTTTTTAAAGGACCAATAGATGCCTAAGTCAAAACACAAGAGATGCGGAATAAAGTCTCAGCTCGACTTCCTTCTACCAGGTTCCCAGTCTCGGTTATTGGGCACACACCCAGCTAAATTCCCCACGGCGCCCCTTGAGGAATCTTGCGCTCCAGCCAAATCAGACCACTGTTCGTTACTCCAGCGCATGGACTTCCACAGCCTTAACCCTGGCTATTGCCTTAAAGAGGATATGTTCTACTCCAACAATTTAAAAACCTGATCCCAAACCAATGAGTCTAAAAAAATCTTTCTAATTTTCCACACCACCTCCATGCAGTATCTCTGGGAACTGAACCCCTCCAATCCTGTGTTTACATTTTTACCTCCTATTGTAAGGATTTGTGTACACGTTTGTCTCCACCACTGAGCTGTAAACTCCTGGGGAATAGGGACCAACTTTTTTTGTTCTTTGTACCCCCCATAATGCCTAACAAAATTCTAGCTCAAGTAGCTGCCCGGGAAACTTTTGTGGAATGAAGAAGGGAATGTGAAAGCAAGCCCACAGTTTGCATTTCAAAAGCGCAAAGAGAGCTTGTCGGTTTGGAGGGTACACATATTAAGTTACAATGTTTGTTGTCTCTTTGTGAGAGATCATATATTTATATTTATACTTAACTTCCATAAAAAGAGGGGCGAGCCCCCCCCATAGAGCTTTTCTGCTCTATCAAGATTACATTTCTGGGCCTGGTTTTTCCATGTTTCATAAACTGAACCACCTGGCCAATACAACTCACCTTACTCAATAGACCCTTGGTTTGGTCAATACCCCACCCTGCTCCCCACACGCACATTTTCCACCATCACTACTCACACACCTGGTTTCTTGTCCCTCCCTCCTTACACACCTTTTTCATGCCAAGAGACTACTTTTCCCAGTCCTTTCTCCTCCTCTACTCTGTTCCTGAATTTTCATTGCCCTTATAGAACATGTCGTGCAAGTTACACTTTATAGAAACGTTTATTTCTAGTCTCCAAGTAGAACAGACCACTTTTCAAGGACAAGCACCAAACTTTATGCCTACAAAACTCCCTCTCTTCAGCATCTAATAGTTCTTAACAGTTCTGAGGATATACAATCATGTGTCGCATAAGGATGTTTCAGTCAACAACAGACCGTGTGTGGGACAGTTGTGCTGTAAGATTATAATACCATATTCTTACAATACCTTTTCTATAGATATATTTAGATACACAGAGTACTCGCTATTGCATTACAGTTGTCTATAGCGTTCAGTATAGTAACATGCTGCACAAGTTTGTAGTCTAGAAACAATCAGCTACATGGTGTAGCCTAGGTGTGTAATAGGCTATATTACCTAGGTTTATGTAAGTTCCCTCTTTGACATTTGTACAATGACAAATCACCTAACATTCTCAGAAGGTATTCCCATCATTAAGCAATGCATGACTGTGGTTGCTGTTTATCTGTTCTCTCATTCAACTCTTTGTCCCTTAGCATATTCCAGGCTTTCTTTCGTAAGCACTCAAGGATACCAAGATGTCAGATACTTGCACCTGCCCTAAAGGAGCCCCAGTCCAGTTGTTATTCACTGGATAGTAATTGATCTGTACTTTGGCAAACACTAGGTACTATCAGAAAGGAAGAAGTGGACAGAATTGTTGCCCTTCCAATGTCCTTCAGTTCAGAGTACTCAGCATACCTTGGAGTATCATGTTCTGAGCCCAGCACTCCTAAGGGCCCATTTATCTTTTCTGAAAGTCATTTGTTTTCCCATAAATATCCTTCTTCTCCTGTTAAGATAGTATATACCCTCCAAATTCTATTAACAGCTGCCTCCTTGAGTGGTTATGAATGCCCACATACATTTGATATATGTGAACAAAAATCTGTCTTTTGCCTTGCTAATCTGTCTTTTGTCAGTTTAATCCACAGACCCCCAAGCACTATCCATAAGAGGGTAAAGAAAAAGAGTTTTTTTTTTTTTTTTTAATTTTTGAGACAGAGTCTCATTCTGTTGCTCAGGCTGGAGTGCGGTGGTACGATGTCAACTCGCTGGAACCTCTGCCTCCTGAGCTCATGCAGTTCTCCTGCCTCAGCCTCCTGAGTAGCTGGGATTACAGGTGCCCATCACCATGCCTGTCTAATTTGTGTATTTTTAGTAGAGGCAGGGTTTTGCCATTGTTGGCCAGGCTGGTCTCGAACTCCTGACCTCAGGTGATCCACCCACCTCTGCCTGCCAAAGTGCTGGGATTACAAGCATGAGCCATCATACCTGGCCTCCATGCACTTCAAATATAAATTGGATACACAAAAAAATGTCCGGAGTGGTAGAATTGATTTATTGAGATTAGTGAACTCCTTGACTTAGTTTTTAATCAGCTGCTACAATACACCCCACACCCTCTGCTCCCAAGTGCATCTCTACAGAGTAGCTAGCCTAACTCCTTTAAATTTCAGTTTTCTCATCTGGAAATGAGAGGCTTGAAATAAGATGCTGGTTCTCCAACAATATCATCCTCTGCTATAAAAGAGTGCTTATTAAGTAACATTTTAATTAAAAAGAGATCTTTCTAATTGCTAATCAATGCTTCTGTCATGAGATTACCAATAATGCCCAACTGAGTGGGATGTAGACACCTGTGGTATCCATCACCATGGGCTGCTTTTAAAATATTATAATTCATATCATGTCTTTTTAAACATTAAAAGTGACTGTTGGATCTTTATTTCCCAAGCAGACAACAAAGATGAGTAGAAAAAGAGCCTGAGAGTTAGAGTCAGCTGGATCTGGGTTGGAACCCTGATCCCAGCTCTGACCCTTGTTTCACGTGATCACAGGCTATTACACAGTTATTTACCAACTCTGTGGCTTCACAGACCAACTCTGAGGCTTCAGTAAAGGCTTCACTCTTTACAGAAGAGTTTTCTCTTCTATAAAATTGGAATAATAATAGTACTACTTCATGGTATTCTTGCAAGATATGAATATTTATTATTATATTTAGGAAACTTTAAAGAAAATAAAGAATTTTGTGTTTAAAAACTAATAAATAAAACTAATGACTGATTAGTTATCGCTCAGCTCTAAAATTTTTATCGTATTATGATTACTTTTTGAAGCATATGTTAGGAGAAGTCTAGGTGGTTAACTTTACTTGACAAATATATTAATAAGATCAACATCTAGTATTGAACTTTGACAATACTCAGTGGTTTTTAAGATAGAAACATGTGTTATAAAAACTTCCAACTACCAAGAAAATGTTTGTTTTGAATCATTGTCATTAGGTAGATTATCCCAGAGACTGCAATGATCCAAGGGCAAATCCAACTCTGTCAACAAAACATCATTTTAGGCCAGGCACGGTGGCTCATGTCTGTAATCTCAACACTTTGGGAGACCAAGGCCAGTGGATCACAAAGTCAGGAGTTCAAGACCAGCCTGGCCAACATGGTGACACCCCATCTCTACCGAAAATACAAAAATTAGCTGGACGTGGTAGCACATGCTTATAATCCCAGCTACTCAGGAGGCTGAGGCAGGAGACTAACTTGAAGCCAGGAGACAAAAGTTGCAATGAGCCGAGATTGTGCCACTGCACTCCAGCCTGAGCAACAGAACATTTCAACTCCATTCTACTAGACTTTAAATTAGGTATTCTGATTTATTCATCATTTTATTCAGAGTGTTTGGGATATGGAAGGTCATAGTGATGTTCCATGCATATGTATTGAATAGATGAATAAATGCATGAATGAAGGAATGAATGGATATCTAACTGAAAGTAGATATAACTCCTCCCCACTCCTAATTCCTATATATAATTTACTGACTATATTCCTACCTGGCACCTATATACCAGGCTGCATTTTGCACATACATCTGTATATGTGATGTGTTGTTACCCTAATTGTCTTGCAAACTCCTTCAACACAAGGAGAGTGTGATCTGAGCCTTTGTGTGCCTCACGCCCCCAGCACAGCACCTTGCACAGAGGAGGGCTCAGATTCTGGAGCTGAGAAAGCCTCCTTTGGAAACCAAGAGCAACATATTATTATTGGCATTGCAGTAAATGTAATGTAGAGATCTAAAAGAATTGAATACATCTCCTTATACACCTAATTTACTTCCCAGAGGGACTTAACAAGAGCAATAATCCTACTCTGAGTCTTCTCATTCTCATAAATAGCTTTTATCCATAAATTGCATCCCTATGGCTCCATGGTTGTTGGTATTTTCTTGTAATTGGTGCCTGTGAATGTGAGCAGGCACTGTGGGTTCACACTCTATTATTCAGTGTCACTTTTCACCACACACACACACACACACACACACACACACACAGACACACAACTTCTTTTAAAATGCCCTTTTTTCCCCCAAACAAAACCACCCCCCCTTCTTTTTCTGTGGACCCCATTGTCTTATTTTGTATGGAAATGCAAGACCTTTCTTAATGCCTCCTTTTACACAATAACCGTGGGTAGGAACTATTCAGAAAACCAACACTTCAACCTGATCTTCAATTGCTTAACACATACCCCACTTCCCTCCTGTTCTGCATCCCCATCTCCTCTGCAGATCTTCATTTCACCTTTTCTTTTACATTCCACAGACATTTCAGTCATTAAGCTTATTCAGTCACAGCTTTATGGCTTGCTAGCTGTGTAAATAAATGTGGGGAAATTACTTTTCTCATTTCTTACAAAGAATAAATAATATCAGTCTTATGGGCTGTGGTAATCACTACACAAAATAAAAAGTGCCTAGCACAGTGCCTGACACAAGGTGGGTGCTCAACGAATATTGCATGTTACAGGGGAGGAAGATTCTGTTCCCAGATAGCAAAACAAAACAAAACAAACTATAAAACCCCTAATTATAGTCCCTCTTACAAAATTGCCTCTTTGAACCCAGGCAACCTGGAAGGGCAGGTAAGAAACTTTAATAGGTTTCCAGAGGCCTCTAGTGGGAGGCAATCAACAGTGTGAAGTAGCCAGCCAGCCCCTGTTTCTCAGGCTTGAAAGAAGCTGCAGCAGAGAGCTGCAAAGCCTCCAGTGTTCAAAGCTTTGAGATCACCTGTGCTGGCTGCCTGGCGCAGAGGTGGGGGAAAAGGGCTTTTTCTTTTTCCAGTATTTTTTTTTCTTTTCTTTTTTTTTGAGTGGAGTTTCACTCTTGTTGTCCAGGCTGGAGTGCAGTGGTGCAATGTTGGCTCACCACAACCTCCACCTCCCAGGTTCAAGCGATTCTCCTGTCTCAGCCTCCTGAGTAGCTGGGATTACAGGCTTTTGTGCCACCACACCCAGGTATTGCCAGTTTTTTATAGTATAAGCCAAATGGGGGCTAAGCTGACTGCTCCTTCATGTATGTCATGATGGCTTGTCTTCCCCACATCTCCCTAAACTTTGTCATGCTCACAAGTTCCTCAACATCTGTACCTGTCTGTACAGAGAGGCAATAGGTGGAAAACCCTGGAAGGCCAAAAACACCTACCCTGGATGGTGGTTCCTGTGATATCTAGACAACACCCAGCACTGTGGCAGACTCGACACACACATTTTTTTTTAATGAATAGTAATGAATGAATAAGTGCCAGTCCCTGGCTATCCAGCGGTTTGGGAAGACCATAGGTGGCCAATGGCAGGAAGGGAAGCTCAGGCTTAACCTCAGCCTTAGTCTAGATGTGGTAAGAAGAGATGCCGACTCAAGCCAAAGCCCAATCTTTATCCCCATTGCAGATTAACTCAAAGCCATCACTAACTAGCTCAGCATGAAGGACAATGCACCATAAAAACAGCCTAGAATGCCTTTACGTAACATGGAAAAGCAAAGGTTGCATGAGGATAATATACAGGAAAATCAAGGACCTCTCCTACTTTGACTTAGTGAAAAGAAACTGGAATGGCTGGGAGTGAGGGAGGGCATCATTCTTCACACATCAAATACAGTGGCAGCTAATAGCTTCTATGAATGATGCCACTAATTATAGCAATAACAACAATGAGAACTTATGTTGACTACTTTCTATGTACCAAACAGTCTTCTAAATGCTTTGCCTATGTTCTCTCCATTAATCCATACAACAATCCTATAGGGTGGACATTGTTTTCATCATTTTAAAAAGAGGAAAGCTATTTCGGAGAAGTTATGGAATATTCCCTTGGCCACCCTGCTAGCAAGCTGGGAAGCTGAGATTTTAAAATAGATGCAACACACCATTTATTTCTCCAATCACCAAATATTTATTGAGCCAGAAACCGATCTAGATGCTGAGGAAGAGCAGTGAGCCCTACGAAGGCCCTGTGCTCATGGAGCTACATTGGAAAGCCTACATCAGAGGCTTCATTCTTATCTCCTTTATGCCAGCAGCGCCCTTTGAACCCACCAAAAGAAAGAAACCCAAGAAAGAAACCTGCAGAGCTGTAGAAGTGAGTAGAAATCAAGTCTTTAGCATTCCTGGGTGCCTCACTCCCGCTTTCTCCCTGAGACACTCGAGACTCTCATGCAGAAGCCCTCTTTCCTGCCAATCTTGAGATAGGCATTGTTTTAATGTTTTTCGCCTGCTCCTCTGTTCATATGTTCGACTCTATTCTCTTCCTCAGTACCTAACTCCCACTCAGAGCAAACCTCCTCCCATTAAGCCTTAAATTTTTACAATCTGTCTTTGCTGGTATTTGTTGCTAAGGGCTTTTCCAATTTGAAGATCAATTTTCAAGTCAAATCACTCATGAGAGTAATTGTTAAGCCTAATTCTAGAGTGTTTTGAGGACATTCTTAATATATATTAAGCAAAAAACATGTAGTGCATAAAATTAATTTTGTCTTAGATAATCTACAAATTGAATCTTATAATTTTATTTGTTTATTTTGTTGTCATGATATGAATCCCAAGTAAAGACTCTCTTTGCCCAAGAGTTTGAGTTGTTTTATGAATACTATTCATCTTAAGACAACAATGTAGAAGGGCAAACATTTTCCTATTTCTGATATATGTTGCTATAGTTTGGCTTGTCTGACTCCTTCAAATTTCATGTAGAAATTTGATCCCCAAGGTTGGAGGTGAGGCCTAATGGGAGATGTTAGGGTCATGGAGGTGGATTTGTCTTGAGTAGATTAATGCCCTTCCTGGGAGTGGGTGGTGAGTGAGTTCTCACTCTGTTGGTTCCCAGGAGAGCTGGGTGTTACTTGCTCTCTCACCATAGGATCTCTGTAAATGCCAGCTCTCCTTTGCCTTTCCCCATAAGTGGAAACAGTCTGGGGCTGTCACCAGATGCCCAGTCTTCTAGCCAGCAGGATTATGAGCCAAATAAACCTTTTTTTTATGAATTACCCAGTCTACCTATAGAATGGGAGGAAATTTTTGCAAACTATGTGTCTCACAAAGGTCTAATATTCAGCATCTATAAGGAACTTAAGGAAATTTACAAGAAAAAAAACAACTTCGTTAAAAAAGTGGGCAAAGGACATGAACAGACAATTTTCAAAGAAGACATACATGCAGCCAACAAACATATGAGAAAAAGCTCAACATCACTGGTCATTAGAGAAATGAAAATAAAAACCACAGTGAGATACCATCTCACACCAGTCAGAATGGCTATTATTAAAAAGCAAAAAAAAACAAAAAAGACCCTGATGAGGTTGCAGAGAAAAAAAAGAGTGTTTATATACTGTTTGGAGGGAATGTAAATTATTTCAACCATCTGGTGTGGTTGGTTCCTCTAAGACCTAAAGACAGAACTTCTATTTGACTTAGCAATCTCATTACTGGGTATATGTCCAAAGAAGTACAATCATTGTATCATAAAGGTACATGCACGTGTATATTCACTGTAGCACTATTCACAATAGCAAAGAAATGGAATCAACCTAAATGCCAATCAATGGTGGACTAGATAAAATGTGGTACATATACACCATAGAATACTACGCAGCCACAACAAAGAACAAGATCACATTCTTTGCAGGAACATGGATAGAACTGGTGGCCATTATACTTTGCAAACTAATGCAGGAACAGAAAACTAAAGAAATATCGCACGTTCTTACTTACCAGTGGGAGCTAAATGATAAGAACATATGGATACATAGAGAGGAACAACACATACTGGGGCCTATCAGAAGTAGAGGGTGGGAGGAGGGAGAGGACCAGGAAAAATAACTAACGGGTGGGCTTAATGCCTGGGTGATGAAATAGCCTGTATAACAAACCCCCATGACATGAGTTTATGTATGTACAAACCTGCACAGGTACCTCTTGAACTTAAAAGTTAAATTAAAAATAATAATACTAAAAGTTAATTAATTACTCAGTCTCATTTATTCCTTTACAGCAAAATGAATGGACTCGAGCATATGTCTGAATCTGATACTTGAAGCGTGAATGATATGATGAAGCTTTCTTTCGTTTATTCCATAAATGTTTGTTACGTGTTGACCATATGCCATTGCAAGTGCTGGGACACAAATGCAAGAAGGACGAATATCTTTTACTCTCATAAAGTTTATAATCTCATGTAAATAAAAGGATATTGGTGATACAATGACTTATGAGCTGAGAGGGCAAGTCCTAAAGAAAGACTGCTGTAAGAGACATAGAAGAGACCTCAGGCTGGAGAAAGCAAAAGGACAAGGATTGCTCTCCTTAGCTTAATGCACAGGGTCCTCCATGCTTGGCTCCCTTTGACCCTCATAGAGACAGCGGAGTTAGTGGTTCAGAGCATGGGCTCCAGAGCCAGACCACCTGACTTTGCCACTTACTAGCTGTGTGCATGGGCCAGTTACGTTAATTGCTTTACACCTCAATTTTCTCACCTGTAAATGAGCTTGTAATTAATATTAAGAGGGTTTATTTGTATAAAGTGTTTTCAACAGTGCCTGAAACATAGTAAGTTTAATATAAGTAAATATTCACCAAAAAAAGAGCAAGAAGGTTGGGCATGATGGCTCACATCCATAATCCCAGCACTTTGGGAGGCTGAGGCGAGTGGATCACAAGGTCAAGAGTTCGAGACCAGCCTGACCAACATGGTGAAATCCCGTCTCTACTGAAAAATACAAAAATTACCCAGGCGTGTTGGCGGGCATCTGTAATCCCAGCTACTCAGGAGGCTGATGCAGGAGAATAGCTTGAACCCAGGAGGTGGAGGTTGCAGTGAGCCAAATCTGTCTAAAAAAAAAAAAAATAGAGAGAAAAATGAGTTTTTTTCTCTTCTGCCAATCCCACAAGGGTACCTTGGTTTCTGTCCACCTTTTAAATTATTATTATTTTTATTTTACTCTAAGTTCTGGGGTACATGTACAGAACAGGCTTCTGTCCACTTTAAACATCTTGATCAACCTCCCAAGCACCACATGTTGTTGGATGTATGTCCATTAGTTATTATTAATGTCCATTATACATTTATTGGACATCTCCTATATGCCAGGTGCTGTTATTCAATTATGAGAGGCAGTATGAGAAGCAAGGATTTAGAATCAAACAGATGTTGGTGGAATTCTGGCTTAACCATGGTCTAGCTCTGAAACTTCAGGAAAGTAACCTCTCAGAGCCTCAGCTAAGTCATCTGTGAAATGGAGACAATGTTATCTTCACAAAATCTGTGATGAGGATGGAATACATTCAATATATAAACAGCTTAGCAAAATGCCAGGCATTTGCTAAGCATTCAATAACAAGGAGAAACTAGAGGAGGTAGAGGAGGAAAAGAAAGATAATCTTGGAGGTGGATACTGTTATTTAGTTAGAAAAGTGAGGTTTGATGCCCTCAACCCCTGCCCTCTCATCCTGCCCTCGTCAGAGACTCTTTCTCCTCTGCGCCAAGTTCCCCTCAACTCCAATTTCCTGTAATCTCTATCAACAGTGTCTCATTGCACCTTGCTCTTAGCAAGCTGTCTGTTGGAAAAATATTAAGACTCCTGGACTGCTTGTTGAAACTCTGTCTTTCAAATATTACACATACTTTGAGATGCTTTTTGATCCTTCTACCCCATAACCTGACACAGTGTCTCCCTTGGTGAACCCTCATACAACTAACTTTCTATGTCTATTACATCTCTCCACACATATTGCCCCAGATTATAGTTATTTGAGCACTTGTCAAATCCACTTTGGTGTTTTATACATTTTTAAGGTCAAAGGATTGTGTTTTACTCAGAAGTTTTTTATTTAATTCTAGTAGAAACCCAGTGGCTCTTCCAGGTCTTTGCTTCTAAGCTTTCATGTTTCTTCATCTTTCTCTCTCAATAGATGTTCTATTTCATGGGACAAGGAGAGGTGGGGGCCATCAAGTATAAACACTCTCAGCCTCCAAACTGATCAATATCTTCTCATGCCTTGTCTCCAAGGAAGCAATGAGCCAGCTGGATGTGGTGGCTCAGGCCTGTAATTCCAGCACTTTGGGAGGCCGAAGCGGGTGAATTATTTGAGGTCAGGAGTTCAAGACCAGCCTGGCCAACATGGTGAAACCCATCTCTACTAAAACTACAAAAATTAGCTGGGTAGTAGTAGTGCATGCCTGTAATCCCAGCTACTCGGGAGGCTGAGGCAGGAGAATTGCTTGAGTGTGGGAGGGAGTTGGAGGTTGGGGTTAGCTGAGATCATGCCACTGCACTCCATTCTGAGCGACAGTGAGACCCTGTCTCAAAGAAAAAAGAAAAAAGAAAAAAGAAAAAAAAAACTTGAAATGAGTAATTTATAAAGGAAAGAGGTTTAATTGGCTCACAGTTCCATAGACTGTATAAAAAGCATAGCTGGGGAGGCCTCAGAAGACTTACAATCATAATGGAAGGCAAAGGGAAGCAGGCATGTCCTACATGAGAAGGAAGAAGTGAGCAAAGGGGGAAACAACCAGATCTCCTGAGAACTCACTCACTATCATGAGAACAGCAAGGGGGAAATCCTCCCCAGTGATGCAATCACCTCCCACCAGGCCCCTCCTCCAACACTGGGGATTACAATTCAACATGAGATTTGGGAGGGGACACAGATCCACACTACTCCAGTCTGCAATAACAAAACACCACAGACTAGGAGACTTAAACAATAAAAATTTATTTTCTCACAGTTCTGGGGGCTGGAAATCCAAGAACAAGGTGTCAGTAGTATTGACACCTTGGATTCCTGAGGCCTCTCTCCTCAGCCTGCAGATGACCACCTTCTAGCTGCCTCTTCACAGGTTCTTTCCTCTGGGTATGTGCATACCTCTGATGTCTCCTTCCCACCTTTTATTTATTTATTTATTTTTTATATGGACTGTTGCTTTGTTGCCCAGGTTAGATGGACTCAAGTAATCCTCTTAACTTCTGAAATAGCTTGGTTTATAGGTAGCCACTGTGCCTGGCTTTCTGTTCTTCTCATAAGGATATCAGTCATGTTGGAGTAGGGCCCTATTCTAAAGGCCTTTTTTAACTTAATCACATCTTTAAAGACCTAGTGTTCAAACATCTTCACATTCTTTACTACTGGGAGTTGGGATTGCAACATATAAATTGGTGAAGGAGCACAATTCCACTCATAACAAATAAATATATAAGCTACGGAGCCACTCAGATCAAGATATAAAACACTTCTACCATCTCAAAAGGTTTTTCTGTGCTCCTTCCAAGCTGATTATTCCTCCTTAACCCTAAAGTTGTATGAAAAATCCACTTTTTTTTGCATTTCTCACCATTGATCTATTGAGCATCATAATATGTATTTGTATTCTTTTGTAACCAGCATTTGCTGCCCAGCATGATGTCTGCGATACTCATCTTTGTTATTGCATGTAGCTGTATTTCACTTATTTTATTTCATTGTGTAAATATGATCACAATTCAGATGACATTTGAGTTTCTTCTAGTTTTTGGCTATTATGAATAAAGCTACTGTAGGCATTCTTGTATTTGTCTTTTAGTTGACATAATTATTCCATTGTGTTATATAATCTATGCAAAAGAAGAATTGCTGGGCTATAGAAATATGGGTGTGTTCAATGTTACTGTATACTGTAACAATTTTCCAAAGTCAATATGCCAACATACATTTACACTCGCAAATCAAGTTCCAACTGTTCCACATCTTCATCAACACTTAGCAGTGTCAGTCTTTTTAATTTTTGCCATTCTGGTGGGATATATGAGTATACAATTAGGCTTCAAATTTGTATTCTGTGATGATTATGCTGTCACCTTTTGTTCATTGAGATTTGTAAAATGTCTGTCCAAGTCCTTTTTCTATTTTTAAATTGGTCACCATTTTTATCTTTACTTATTTATGGAAGTTCTTTATATAGGCTGGGTGCAGTGGCTCATGCCTGTAATCCCAGCACTTTGGGAGGCTGAGGCAGGTGGATCACCTAAGGTCAGGAGTTCAAGACCAGCCTGGCCAACATGGTAAAACCCTGTCTCTACTAAAAATACAAAAACTAGCTGGGTGTTGTGACAGGAGCCTGTAATCCCAGCTACCTGGGAGGCTGAGGCAGGAGAATCACTTGAACTCAGGAGGCAGAGGCTGCAGTGAGCCAAGATTGTACCACTGCACTCCAGCCTGGGCAACAGAGTGAGACTCTATCTCAAAAAAAAAAAAAAAAAAAAAAAAAAAGAAGAAGAAGAAGAAGTTCGTTATATATTCTGGATGCAGATTGTTTTCCAAGAATTGTATTGAAAATATCATCTCTGTCTGTAGTCTATCTTTTCTGTTTTTTTGAAGGTGTTTTTCAGGAACACGCATTCTTAAGGTTAATTAAACCCAATGTATCAATATTTCTTTTTATGATTTGTGTTGTTGTTTTATTTTAAAAATCTCTTCTTACTGCAAGGTTATGAAGATATTCTCCTGTGTTTCCATCTTGAAGCTTGTTTCATTTTCACATAAAGGATTGGGAGTCATCTCAAATTAATTTTTCTATTTGTCTATCCATTGACCCAGGACCATTTCTTTCCACTGAATTGCAGTGATGGCTACATAGTAAATCAGGTAACCATTTGTGTAGGTCTGCTTCCAAGCTCTCTACTTTGCTGTATATTTGTCTTATGGTAACATCAGACTATTAATTATTGTAGCTTCACAGTAATTTTGTTTTTGTTTTTATTTTTTGTTTGTTTGTTTAGTTTTGTTTTTGAGATAGAGTCTTGCTTTGTTGCCCAGGCTGGAAAGCAACGGTTCAAGCCAGGTTCAAGCAATTCTCCTGCCTCAGCCTCCCGAGGAGCTAGGATCATAGGTGCCAGCCACCATGACCACCGAACTTTTGTATTTTTAATAGAGTCAGGGTTTCACCATGTTGGCCCGCTGATCTTGAACTCCTCACCTCAAGCAATCCATCCACTTCAGCTTCCCAAAGTGCTGGGATTACAGATATAAGCCACTGAACTTCCTGGCCTCACAGTAATTCTTTTGTTTTTTTGAGATGAAGTCTCGATCTTGTCCCCTATGCTGAAGTGCAATGGCGTGATCTTGGCTCACTGCAACCTCCACCTACCGGGTTCAAGCCATTCTTCCTGCCTCCGCCTTTTGAGGAGCTAATTTCTTCCATTTGATTTAAAAGGGTCTTTGAGATATTTTTCTCAGCCATCTTTTATTTTTTCTTTTTTGAGAAAAGATCTCGCTCTGTCACCCATGCTGCAGTGAAGTGGCACAATCATAGCTCTCTGCAGTCACAATCTCCTGGGCTCAAGTGATTATCTTGCCTAAGCCTACCCCATAGCTAGGAATACAGGTATGAGCCCCCACTCCCAGCTAACTTAAAAGTTTACATATGTTTTGTAGAGATGGGGTCTGGCTGTGTTGCCCAGGCTGGCCTCAAAATTTTGGCTTCAAGTGATCCTCCTGCCTCAGCCTCCAAAGTGCTGGAATTACAGTCATGAGATGCTTCACAAAGACCCTATTTTATCATTTTTAAGGAAGGGATATTGTATTCCTTTTATTACTTTTATATCCAAACACAGAAGATTCCAGTGCTATTATAAATAGCATTAAATTTTCTTTATTTTCTAACTGTGTAGTAGATATATACATATAAATAAAATTGATTTTCTATATCAACCATCTATCCACTGACTTTACAAGAAAAATGTATTCCTTTCTTTTTTTTTGAGATGGTCTTGTTCTGTCACCAGGCTGGAGTGCAGTGATGTGATCTTGGCTCACTGCAACCTCTGCCTCCCAGGTTAAAGTGATTCTCCTGTCTTAGCCTCCTAAGTAACTGGAACTACAGCTGCATGCCACCACACCCAGCTGATTTTTGTATTTTTAGTAGAGGTGGGGTTTCACCATGTTGGCTAGGATGGTCTCAATCTCTTAACTTTGTGATCTGCCTGCCTTGGCCTCCCAAAGTGCTGGGATCATAGGCATGAGCCACCGTGCCTGGCTGATAAATGTATTTTTATAATTTGTTTGTAGATTCTTTCAATTTTTTACATGAAAAATCATGTCATATATGAATAATAGTAATTTTATTTCTTTGTTTCTAAACTTCATAGCTTTCATTTTGCTTGCTTACTTTATTGTATTGGTGAATTTCTCTAGTGCAATCTAGAATTGAAGTCACCATTATTATTTGATATTTATTTTGGAGATGCTAGCCATTGCAATTGGACAAGAGAATAAAAAAAGAAAGAACAAAAAACCTTAAAATTATGTGTGATTAATATTATTATAAATCAAATAGTCAAATAAAAATAATTCAAGCAATAATATAATCACAATAGTTAAAAGTTCAATTACTTGGCCAGGCACAGTGACTCACGCCTGTAATCCCAGTACTTTGGGAGGCCAAGGCAGGCAGATCACTTGAGGTCAGGAGTTCAAGACCAGCTCCATCAACATGGTGAAACCTCACCTCTACTAAAAATACAAAAAATTAGCTGGGCGTGGTGGCACATGCCTGTAGTCCTGGCTACTTGGAGGGCTGAGACAGGAGAATTGCTTGAACCCGGCAGGTGGAGGTTGCAGTGAGCTGAGATCATGCCACTGCACTGCAGCCTAGGTGACAGCATGAGACTTCATCTCAAAAAAAAAAAAAAAAAGTCAGTTACTTTACTCTAGAATAATGATTATCTGCCAGAAATTAGAATGGAAAAGAATATCTCATTCACAATAACTATTCTAGGAGCTAATCTAATAAGAAAGCATGAAAATTTAAAGTTCCACGGAGGCAAAATTTTTTAAAAAGAGTTAAATTAAAATACATTCTTTGTTTGGAGAGATTAATCAATATTTAAAAAACAATTATTTCTGAATCAATCTAAACTATAATAGAATTCCTATCAAAAACTAAACAAGGTTTTTTGAAGATTTTAGAAATTTTGAACTAAATGATGCTAAAAATGTATATGACAAAATAAACACATAGGAAAATATTTGAAAAGGAAAGAATCATGAGGTGGGTTGAGTACATCAGAAAAAATGTTGCTTTAAAGTATCTGAACTTTCTTTCTGACCTCAAATAGACAAACAGGTCAATGAGGCAGGTGAATATATCCATAAATAATCCAGAGTAATGATCTGAGTCTAATGATAAAAGTCACATTTTTAATAAATGAGGAAAATATAAATTGTTGAATAAATAATGTTGGTAATGCTGATTGAACATTTGAAAAACATAAACCTGGATTTTCCCCCTCCTTCTTCTCTATTAAAATGTGAAAAAAAGAAATCACAAAATAATAGACAAGAACATGTAATAATACTAATTCAGACATAATTTTGGTATGAGAAATACCTTTCTAAACTTATTCCAAAGTCCTCAAGCCATACAGAAAAAGATTAATATCTATATTTTAATCTTAACATTTTCAATGTTTATCAAATTTCTTTTCTTTTTTTCTTTCTTTTTTTTTATTTTTTGAGACTGAGCATTGCTCTGTCACTGCAATGAAAAAAAGCCAAATAGAAGACAAGGACATGTTGGGAAAAATATTTGCAGCAAATATGACAAGGCACCTTAATATATAAAAAAACTCACAAATAAGTAAATGAAAGGTAAGGCTGAGTGTGGTGGCTTAAACCTGTAATTGCAGCACTTTGGGAGGCTGAGGCTGGAGGATTTCTTGAGGCCAGGAGTTTGAAACCAGCCTGGTCAACATAGGCAGACCCTACAGCCTCTACGAAAGAAAAATTCAAAAATTAACTGGGAGTGGTGGCATGTACCTGTAGTCTGAGCTTCTGGGGAGGCTGAAGCAGAAGGATGGTTTGAGCTTCGGAGTTTGAGGCTGCAGTGAGCCATGATTGCACCACTGCACTCTATCTGGGCAACAGAGTGAAACCTTGTCTCCAAAGCAAAAACAAAAACAAAGATATATAACTCAATAAAAAAAAGAACAATGGGCAAGGGAGTTCATGGAAAAAAAATTAATGGGCAATTAACACCTGAAAAGATACTTAACCATATTGATATTTAAAAATACATAAACTAAAGAAGAATAAAATGTATTTTTTAATCCAATTAAGAATATTAAAAGGTTGGGTAAGCCCTAAGCTGAAGGGAACTAAGTAGGTCTATATATTTTTGATAGAATAAATGATTATAAACCTTTTGTAGGAAATTTATCAACATCTATCCAAATTATTAATGAGCATACCTTTTGACCCCAAGTTGAAATTGATCTGACCCATATACCTGCAAAAGTGTTCAAAGACATGTGTACAGGAATTTCATCATTTTGCTGTGGCATTGCTTTTTAAGATAGTGTTATGGGCTGACCAGTCTTTTCCTAAAATGTATATGTTAAAATCCTCACTCTCAGTACCTGAAAATGTGACTGTATGTGGAAATAAAGCTTTTAAAGAGGTTATTAAACTAAGATGAGACTGTTAGTGTGGGTCCTAATCCAATCCAACTGGTGTCCTTGTAAAGAAGAGAAGATTTAGACACTGGTGGCACACCAAGGATGTGAGCAAACATAGAAAATCAATGTGAGGGCTTAGAAATTAGGCAGCCATCTGCAAGCCAAGGAGAGAGGTCTCAGAAGAAACCAAACCTGCTGACACCTTGACCTTGGACTATTAACCTCCAGAACTATGAGAAAATAAATTTCTGAGCTGGGCATGGTGGCTCATACCTGTAAACCCAGCAATTTGGGAGGCTGAAGCGGGCAGATCACCTGAGGTCAGGAGTTCGAGACTAGCCTGACCAACATGGAGAAACTCTGTCTCTACTAAAAATACAAAATTAGCTGGAAATGGTGGCACATGCCTGTAATCCCAGCTACTTGGGAGACTAAGGCAGGTGAATCACTTGAACCCAGTAGGTGAAGGTTGTCGTGAGCTGAGATCATGCCTTTGTACTCCAGCCTGGGCAATAAGAATGAAACTCTGTCTCAAAAAAAAAAAAAAAAAAAAAGAAAGAAAATAAATTTTTGCTGTTTAAGCCACCCAGACTGAAGTATTTTGTTATGGCAACCTAAGTAAATGTAATATAAACACTGAAAGTGAAATATTCTCAATGTCTATAAATGGAAGAAAATGTTAGCAGAGGTTATGTCCATGGTTATAGAGAAGGAGAAGATAGGAAAATTTGATGTTTTAATTTATATTTTTTATTTTATTTATTTTTAAATTTTAGACCTTATTGTTGCTGTAATAAAATAAACCAGCTAATTTTTTAAAGTGATAGAGAATTTGTGTCAACTTTTAAAGTCCAAGAAATATGCCCAGAAACCTTCTTTGAGACCTACAAAGCTTCCATTGATTTATTTATCTTTGATTTGTCATTTTTTATGATGTAGCTTAAAAAGAATTATTTAGATTCTCTTGTTTAGTTCAGTTGCTGGTGATTCAGCCATTTTGTATTGTTTTTCTCTCATAAATTTTTGGGTTTATTTCATTTTCCTTCCTAAACTTAAGAAACCATGATTTTGTGCACTCGAGAATCACATTGGGATACAGAAAAATCCTTAAAGGTAAAATTGAGTTATTTATTTCTTAAGAAGACATCAACCAACCTGCTGTAACATGGAACAAGTAATAACCATCCAGTTGTAATAGCCCTCTATTTTAATCACATTTTAGACCAGAAGAGTTAGGGACAAACATATAGCAGACAGCACTGTTATTGGACAATGTTCCACTTTAAATACAAATCCACAGCCCTGCTTCAAACTTTCTTAGAAACATGATTCTCAGATAACTAAGGGAATAGAAAAATAGTAGAGTCACTACTTACTTGGCCTTAGATGTTAGTACAACTCTAATGCCAACTTCCCCCACCCCTTTATTTTAGGAGACTATTGCTGAAGTCAAAGTAACTATCTCATTTTGTTTAAAAACATGAAACTCTATGGCTGGGCAAGATGACTCATTCCTGTAAGCCCAGCACTTTGGGAGGCCGAGGTGGGCAGATCACGAGGTCAGGAGTCTGAGACCAACCTGGCCAAGATAGTGAAACCTTGTCTCTACTAAAAATACAAAAAATTAGCCAGGTGTGGTGGTGTGTGCCTGTAATCCTAGCTACTCAGGAGGCTGAGGCAGGAGAATCACTTGAACCCAGGAGGCGGAGGTTGCAGTGAACTGAGATCGTGCCATTGCACTTCAGCCTGGGCAACAGTGTGAGACTCAGTCTCAAAAAAATGAAAACAAACAAACAAACAAAAAAACAAAAAACGTGAAAGTGTGAGTTATTTAATAAAGAGATAATGTGATGTTTAATGAACACAGCTGCAAATTGTTAAGCTATTCTTTAAGCAGAGAGAGATTATAGAGTAGGCGTGGAGGAGATGCAAGAACTAAATGACAGAAAATGTCCTTAAGGCTTAGCATCCTCACACCTTTTCACCATCAGCTTGAATTGGATCTATAGGCTTCACTGATGTTATAATCCAATTGAATAAGCATTTCTCTTACAGGCTTCCTATGGGTCTGGAGCTTCTGTTAGGCCCTGTGAGGGTAACAAAAGAAGTATATGACATATATGCCTTGAAGGACATTAGGAGCCATGTAGCAGCAGTAGCTTTTGCCTGCCTTAAGCAGAGGGGAGGCTATCCTTACTGAAACATTTGGTCTCAGGAGTAGAAATTACAGAGTAAAATGACAAGAGAGGAAAGGTCACATGGGCTTGATGGAGATTTTCATCTACAAATATAAAATCCAAAAGGTTCTGAAAGCCAAATTATCTTGTTTTTTTTTTCTTTTTCTTTTTTTTTTTTTTTTTGAGATGGAGTCTTGCTTTGTCACCCAGGCTGGAGTGCAATGGCTCGATCTTGGCTCACTGCAACCTCCACCTCCCGGGTTCAAGCAATTCTCTGCCTCAGCTTCCTGAGTAGCTGGGATTACAGGCACCCACCACCACACCCAGCTAATTTTGTTGTGTTTTTAGTAGAGACCAGGTTTTATCATCTTTGCTAGGCTGGTCTTGATCCCCTGACCTTGTGATCCACCCACCTTGGCCTCCCAAAGTGCTGAGCCACCACGCTCACCAGGGTTATTTCTAATTTGTATTTATCCCACTTAATGCAGAGATATTCACATGTTTTACTGAAGAAATGTTAGTATGTTATATTAATTTGAGTACTGTATAGCAACACTTTACCAACCTTCTCCCTCATGGGAAGAAATGTTTCCCTAACGTTGGACTTGGTCATATGACTAGCTTTGGCCAATAGACTGTGAGGAGAGCTGATGAAAGCAGAGGCACTAAATGTGCTGAGATTTGAATTGGTCTGGCCTTTGGCCTTCCCATTATTTACCATGAGAAGGCCTGACCCAGGGAATCAGTGACCCTGGGAGATGAGAAGAAATGCAGAACAGCATCCTCACAGAGCTATGAAATAAGAAAAACATGGTTGCTTTTGTAAGCCATCGAGTTTTGGAGTGTTTTGTTATGAGGAATTATTGAGGTAATAGCTACCTGATACAGTGTTTTAGATTTTAAAATGCTACCTGAGACTCTGCTGGGAACGTTACATAATATACAGTATGTACACCATATTTCCTTTGTAAACATGCTATCTAAAATTTTTGGTACTTGTTATTGAGGTATCATAGATACATATCTTGAGGGTACATGTGATATTTTGATACACATATGCAATGAATAATGATCAATCAGGGTAAATGGTATATCCATCACCTCAAACATTTATCTTTTCTTTTTATTTGAAACATTACAATTCTTCCCATCTAGCAATTTTGAAATATACAATATTTGATTGTTAACTATAATTTCCCTACTGTACATCATATACCATAACCTATTCCTTCTACCTAACAGTATTTTAGTACTTATTAACCAATTTATCTTCATTTCCCCTGCTTTCCTTACTGGCCACCGGTAACCACCATTCTACTCTCAACCTTCATGGAATTCATTTTTTTTTCTGTTTTTTTTTTTTTTTTTTTTTTTTTTTTTTTTTTTTTTTTTTTTTTTTTTTTTTTTTTTTTTTTTTTTTTTTTTTTTTTTTTTTTTTTTTTTTTTTTTTTTTTTTTTTTTTTTGAGATGGAGTCTTGCTCTGTTGCCTGGGATGGAGTGCAGTGGCATGATCTTCTCAGCTCACTGCAACCTCTGCCTCCCAGGTTCAAGCAATTCTCTGCCTCAGCCTCCCATGTAGCTGGGATTACAAGTGCCTTCCACCACCACCAACTATGGTTTTTTGTAAATATTCAATGTCCCAAGCTTATTTTACTGGAGAAATTCCCATGAGTTCTATGGGCATGCTACAGTCATATATCACTACAGCTTTAATGACATGCTATAGTCAGAGTAAACGATTCTCAAGTAGTGCAGTTTTTTCTATAAAAAAATTTCATAACATCTTCAGTGAGTCGGATGTCCTTGTTCCCTGGCCGTTATTGATTAAAGAAGACAACTTGATGTGAGGGAGGCCAAGTACCTTGACAAGACTTGGCAAAATCTCTGCCCAACAGAGGCACACAGAGAGGAAGAGACAGTGGAGGCTGTATCCCGAATGATGTTGAATTTTAATCTTGTCCTACATCCCACTCTTTAAAGTACAGGATTAAGGTCAACAATAACTGATGGCACAGCTCTCCAATCATAACTTCACCTTACTTTCATTATCTAAATTATTTGCAACAAACTTTCATTACCAGGGTAATTTGCTATTGACTATTCATTTGCAATTTTTTTTTTGAGACAGGGTCTTGCTTAGTTGCCCAGACCAGAATATAGTGGTGCAATCATAGCTCACTGCAGCCTCAACCTCCTGGGCCCCACTGATCCTCCCACCTCAGCCTCCCGAGTAGCAGGGACCACAGGCATATGTCACCACATTCAACTAATTTTTTTACTTCTTCGAGTGACAAAGTCTCACTGTGTTGCTCAGACTGGTCTTGAACTCCTAGGCTCAAGTGATCCTCCCACCTCACTTGAGGAATGTTAAGAAATGAAAAGTGCTGAGATTACAGGGGATGGGCCACCAGACCTGGCTATTTATTGCAATCTTAAAGAACCTTACTTACCAGTACATGAATGTCCCCTACTTCTACCTAAGAATTGAGGAAAAAAAGATAAAAAGAAAATATTATAGGTACAACCTAAACTTACAGTTATACATCCTGGGCTACCAAGGACGGTCATAGATTCCACAACTGGATTTATATGCTGGACTTATACCCAGCATAATTGTTAATAATGCCCCTTTCAGGCTCAGAAGTTTCAGATGGTCACTCTAACAAGATCAGTTGCAAAAGAGATCTTACGTAAGGCAGAGGATACTTACATGTTGAAATGAGGTGGAGACGACAGCAAAGGTTATGCAATTTTCTTTGCTGGAAGCTTCTAAAATTTATTATTCAACTGAATATTTTAAGAAAAATGTGTCATATCCAAAGGGCTGAACAATAAATTTTGTTTCTGATGCTGTTAGAAGCAGATAAAGTTTGAAATGTGTCCTGATAAACTGTTGCCCACAGGGATATAAATTCATGTTGTATATTAATACATCCAGAAGCTCCTAATTCATGCTTGGATTATTTTAATATTTGACCTAATATCTTTAATGAAATCTTAGCTGTGTTCTTGATTTTGTTTACATTTGTTTTATCTAACTATAACCACATGTCAGAGTCCACTCAGTGTCACTAAAATAGTCTGAGTCATTTGCCCTTACCTCTCCTCTCATCAGCAACCGTTAAGATCAAGTCACAAAGGATGTGCAAGCAAAGCATGCCAGAGATTGAAAATTAAAAATGGAATGTTATGAATGATTCTTGACTTTTTGCTAAAGCTGTTTTCGTAAGTTTTAGTGCAATATCTGGCCCATCCATCTACTTCTTGGTGTTACATTTCATTTCTACTGCTTAGTTATAAGATCCTGACTCCTTATATTTTATGGTGCAAACTGCTGACTGTTTCCCAATATTCATTTTCTCTGTGCCTATGATAATATCCATTCCCCTTGATATGGTAACATGGCTGCTCAGCTAGAGACTAAAGACATTTGTCAGTCCCACTGAAGCCATGTGTGGCCATCTTACTAAGTCCTTGACTACTGAATGTGAAAAGAAGATGTGTATATTATTTCTACATTGTTTGCTTAGTGACAGCTTCTTGCCCTAGATTTGTTTTCTAACCCCTTACTGAAAACTGGTGAACAGATGTGCTGGTCACCCAGCTTTGACCATGAAGATGATGACAGTGCCCTGGGACCTTGCTATGTAGAGTGTGGGCCTTGGACTCACAGCATCACCATCACCCAGAAGCTTTTTAGAAATATAGAACCTCAGGCCCCATTCCAGGCCTACTGAATGAGAATCTACATTTTAGCATGATCCACCAGTGATTTAAATTCACATTCGCATTTGAGAAATCTTAATAGGATACAATGGAACAACAAAAAGAAAGGAATCAAGGTCTATTAATTATTTTGTTGAGCAGGGCTATCTGCTAGCCTGGTCTGCCCACCTATAGACTGTTATGAGAAAGCACAGTGAAATTCTATCTTACTAAATCATTGAACGTTGGGGTCTCTTTTTGATCTCTGTCCTAGTTTACATAGTTTTTAATTACTTGTAATAAGAAATCTACTATTTAAACCTCTGCTAGAGTCTTGTGGAGAAAGAGATTAGAAAGGATGCTATTTCCTTTTGGACTATTCTGGAGTACTCCCTCCATCCTTTAGATTTGACTCAGGCTATGTTGATTTATCCGGGACTAGGAGAGGGGGGAGTACTCTTACCCCATCCTCCTGAGTATTACTCTCCATATTCCAACTATCATTTTTGGTCTCCTTGAGGATGCTGAGTTAAGAAGCTCAATATAAATATTAAATGAACTGAATACAAAATGTCTCTGGAGATGGTTTCATCTTTTTTTTTTTTTTTTTTTTGCAGAAGACCCAAATTTGAGCCAGCAGCATTAATCAAATAGACCACAGTTATTATAAAGTACATTAGAGCCTGTGTGCGCTCTTTTTAATATATAGACTCTCACACACTATTTAACAACCATTTTCTCCTTACTTCTTCCTTTCTATTCTTAGTTTGGTAAATGTGTCCTCTAAACTTGCAATTTCCCCTACTTCAAACCAACAAATATTTACTAAATGCCTCTTAAGGCTAGGCATTAGGTTAGAGGCTAAATATACAGTAGTGACTAGGAAAAAACAGATCTGAGTCCGAGTGCAGTGGTTCACACCTGTAATCCTAACATTTTGGGAAGCTGAGGTAGGTGGATCACCTGCAGTCAGGAGTTTGAGGCTAGCATGGCCAACATGGTGAAACCCCTTCTCCACTAAAAATACAAAAATTTGCTGGGTGTAGTGATGTATGTCTGTAGTTCCAGCTACTTGGGAGGCTGAAGCACAAGAATTGATTGAACCCAGGAGGTGGAGGTTTCAGTGAGCGGAGAGCACACCATTGCACTCCAGCCTGGGCATGATCTCAGCTCACTGCAATGCTGCAACCAAAAAAAAAAAAAAACAAACAAACTATCAACAACAAAAAAAACCAGATCTGGCCTCTGGCCTCGTGCATAGCTTACAGTCTAATTGGGCAGAAGATCAATGAATAAGTAATTACACAGCTGAAGGATTTTAAGAAATGAAAAGTACTTAAAATTTTTGTAGTAACATTTATTGACTGAATAAATGAAGAAAAACACATTGATCATTAACAGCTTTTCCTCCAAGCCTCCAGGTCAACAGGGACTGCTCCCTTAATTCCCCTTTCCTGCCTTCCTTCCTCATTGCTTTGGGTTTGTATTGGTTTTTGTGTCTGTGACAGAAAAGCTAGATAATTAATTAGCTAAAAATAAGGACTCAGAGTTAATGCACTTGAAAAGGGATGGAAAAGGAACTTGACAAAATAAAAATACAATCTTGCACCACATAATGTCATTTTAGTCAATGACAGACTGTCTATAGGATGGTGGGTCCATAATACTAAAACGGAGTCCTAGTCACCTAGTGACATTGTAGCCATCATAACATTACTCACATGTACGTGGTGAGGCTGGTTATAAACAAACCTATTATGCTGCCAGTTGTATAGCACATATGATTATGTGCAGCAAATATAGTATAGTACATACGATGATGTGCAGTATGTAATACTTAGATAATAATAATAAACTTACTGGTTTACGCATTTACCGTATTATACTTTTATTGTTATATTAGAATATACAACTTCTATTTATAAAAATAAAAAGTTGGCAGGGCGTGGTGGCTGACCCCTGTAATCCCAGCACTTTGGGAGGCCAAGGCGGGCAGATCACCTGAGGTCAGGAGTTTAAGACCAGCCTGACCAACATGGAGAAACCCCATCTCTACTAAAAATACAAAATTAGCTGAGTGTGGTGGCACATGCCTGTAATCCCAGCTATCAGGAGGCTGAGGCAGGAGAATCCCTTGAACATTGGAGGTGGAGGTTGCAGTGAGCCAAGATCATGCCATTGTGTTCCAGCCTAGGCAACAAGAGCAAAACTATGTCTTGACAAATAAATAAATAGTAAATTAAATAAAATAAAAAGTTAACTGTAAGATGGTCTCAGGCAGGCCTGTAGGAGGTATTCCAAAAGAAGACACTATTATCACAGGAGATGACAGCTCCATGTGTGTTATCGACTCTGAAGACCTTTCAATGAAGCAAGATGTGGGAGTGGAAGACAGTAATATTGACGATCCTGACCTTATGTAGGCCTAGATAATGTGTGTGTTTGTGCTTAGTTTTTAATGAAAATGTAAAAAACTGTAAAAAAATTATAAAAGTAGAAAAACGCTTCTAGAATAAAGATAAAAAGAAATAAAGTATTTTCAAACAGCTGTAAAATGTATGTTTTAAGATGTGTTAGCCAGGTGTAGTGGCTCATGTCTGTAATCCCAGCACTTTGGGAGGCCGAGGTGGGCAGATCACAAGGTCAGGAGTCAAGACCAGCCTGGCCAACATGGTGAAACCCCGTCTCCACTAAAAATACAAAAATTAGCTGGGCATGGTGGTAAGCGACTGTAACCCCAGTTACTTGGGAGGCTGAGGCAGGAGAATCGCTTGAACACAGGAGGCAGATGTTACAGTGAGCTGAGATTGCACCACTGCACCCCAACATGGATGACAGAGCAAGATCTTGTCTCAAAAAAAAAAAAAAGATATGCTATTACAGAAGAGTCACAATGTTAAAAAAAATTTGAGTTTACAAAGTAGATAAGTTACAATAAGCTAAGCTTAAATATTTTAAAATAAATTTAATGTAGCCTAAGTGTAGTTTTTGTAAAGTGTACAGGAATGTCCTAGACTTTCACATTCATTCACTACTTACTCACCAACTCACCCAGGGCAACTTCCAGTCCTGTAAGTTTCCTCCATGATAAACACCTTACACAGGTGTGCTATATGTTATGTTTTATTTTTACTGTACCCTTCCTATGTTTAGATGCACAAACTTTACCATCGTGTTACAGTTGCCAAGAGTATTCAATACACTAACATGCTGTACAGGTTTGTAACCGAAGAGCAATAGGTCATAGCTTATACCTGAGGTATTAGCAGGCTGTACCATCTCGGTTTGTGTAAGTACCCTCTGTGATGTTTGCACAACAGCAAAATTGCCTAAGGATGCATTTCTCAGAAGGTAACCCCATCATTAAGCAATACATGACTGTAGTTACATTTTGGTGAAAAGCTTGTGGCTTAGTTTCTTTTCCTTGATATTAACATATTTATTGTACAATATATTAAAATCAGGAA
This sequence comes from Plecturocebus donacophilus, assembly GCA_004027715.1. Classification (NCBI taxonomy): domain Eukaryota; kingdom Metazoa; phylum Chordata; class Mammalia; order Primates; family Pitheciidae; genus Plecturocebus; species Plecturocebus donacophilus. The sequence goes on from PVKP010016728.1 coordinate 27,368, forward strand.
TAAAAAAGGTGTGTTTGTGTGCATGTGTTAATCTTTTTTGTTGAAAACAGATGCTTGGTTCCACAAAGAAAAATTAGCTCTGAGACAAAAGATTTTTCAGCAACGCAATTTTTACTTCCTGGACTGCAGGAAGGGTACTCTCACTAGCTATCTTGCCAGAGAGTACAATGAACAAATGAAAACAGACATATTTATCCCTTATGCATTTGAGGTCACCCTTACTGCTGTGTCTGATCTCCATTGGCTGGATCCAGACCTCACAATTTAAACTAAAACCCGATAGGCTAACAACTGAAAACTTTTCTAAACAGATAAAAGTAATGGAGAGCTGGGACATGCCTGTGAGCATGTCCCCCCACAAATATCATGGTCAAAGTACAAGGACATAGAATGTACTATGTGCCTGTAAGCATGGCATGTCTAACAGCTACATAGGATACGGCTTAACAGAGTTATTAGCACACTTATGATTTATTCTTTAATAAGAAAGGCAATTTTAAAGAGGAACTTTTTTACCTTCCACATTTTTAATCACTTTCTGTAGGAAGCAAGGTTGCATTTCATGTGTACATGCCAGTCTCTCACTGTGGCTCCCTGGGAATAACTAATATTATTTTCTTTCTTCTAGTCTAATGCAAACAAGCCACTGTGACATTGGATTTCTAATATTTGGTCAATAGAGGGCTGAGATTTCTATTTCTGTATTGCCAAATAATTTGAAGCTTTAAATATTTTTGTTTAGTAGTCACCCATGATAATTTTATTTGGAGGGATCAGTCAAAGGTCAAGGCCTTTTCCACACAATACCACTGACCTTCCTTCAACATCCATGGATGTCAAAGGCCAGATAGTGGAGTGATAATTGGTGAAATAAAGTGGAACTTGCTCCAGACAGGAGATGAAAGTTGCTGTTACTGAGACCAACAAATGAAAACCAAACTGTTTTAATTATTTATTACTGTATCAAAAATTAACCCAAAATGTAGTGGTTTTTAAAAAGCCATATTTTTGCCCATAATTCTCCAATTTGGGCAGGGCATGGTGGTGACAGCTTATCCCTGCTATGTGGTGCTGGCTACAGTGCCTCACCTGGGCTGGAGAATCTAAGGTGCCTTCACTCACATCTCTGGAGCTCCAGTGGGGGTGGCTGGAATGTGAGGTGTGGCTGGACTTGTTTCTCTTTATACAGCCTCTCCGTCCATCATGGTCAATGAACTCTTTATCAAACAGTGTCCTATTAAATCATTTGATTCTCACATTAATCTGTAAGGTTGTATCTTAACAACTGAAAAAACAGAGGCCTTTTCCTTAGTCTTGTTTCCCCACTCAACCTATATTTTTCTTGGAATTTATATGTATTTATATATTTCTGTATGCAATTTATTTAGTTTAGTTTATTGTAGGTATTCTTATAAATTGTCCTAATTCTGCAGTACAGATACAAAGACAAATATACAGTTTATTACATAAATATGTTACTATTTATCTACCTTAAATTAGGCTCAGGGAAGTTTAGTGACTTGATCAAGGCTATATGCCTAATGCATGTCAGAGCCTAACTTGGTACAATAAAATCCTAATTATATTATCTATTTTAGATTGTGTCTTGTTTTATTTTGTTTTGTTTGAGATGGAGTCTTGCTTTTGTTGCCCAGGCTGGAGTGCAATGGCATGATCTTGTCTCCCTGTAACCTCTGCCTCCCGGGTTCAATCCATTCTCTTGCCTCAGCCTCCTGAGTAGCTGGGATTACAGGCACCTGCCACCATGCCCAGCTAATTTTATATTTTTTTTTGTATTTTTAGCAGAGACGGGGTTTCACTATGTTGGCCTGGCTGGTCTGGAACTCCTGACCTCAGGAGATCCACCAGCCTCAGCCTCCCAAAGTGCTGGGATTATAGACGTAAACCACTGTGCCTGGCTTATTTTAGATTTTCTTAAACCTCTAGGTTATAGAAGGATCACATGATTATTAAATATAGAAAAAAATTGAATATAGCAAATAATTTTATAAATATTTAATTAGGTATAGTCGTCATATTGTACAATAGGGCTCTTGAGCTTATTTTTAACTGTTTTGAACTTATCTGACTGAAACTTTGTATCCTTTGATCAACATTTCCCTAAGGCCCCTACCCTCCCCAGCCCCTGGTAACCACCATTTTACTCTCTACTTCTCTGAGTCCAACTTTTTTAGATTTCACATGTAAGTGAGATCATGTGGTATGTGTCTTTCTGTGTCTGGATTATTTCACTTAACATAATGTCTTTCGGGCTCACCCATGTTGCCACAAATGACACAACTTCCTTCCTTTTAAAGACCTAATAGTATTCCATTGTGTATATATGCCATATTTTCTTTATTCATTTCATTCATTGATAGACACTTGGGTTGATTCCATATCTTGGCTGTTGTGAATAACGCTTCAACGAATGTGGAAGTGCAGCTGTCTCTTCTATTCCACATACTGACTTCATTTCCTTTACATATATGCCCAGTAGTGAGATTGCTGGATCATATCATGGTCTATTTTTAATGTTTTTTTTTTTTTTGAGACAGAGTTTCACTTTTGTTGCCCAGGCTAGAATGCAATGGCAGGATCTTGGCTCATCGCAACCTCCTCCTCCTGGGTTCAAGCAATTCTCCTGCCTCAGCCTCCTGAGTAGCTGGGATTACAGGCATATGCCACCACTCCCAGCTAGTTTTGTATTTTTAGTAGAGACAGGGTTTCACCATATTGGTCAGGCTGGTCTCGAACTCCCAACCTCAGGTGGTCTGCCTGCCTCGGCCTCACGAAGTGCTGGGATTATAGGCTTGAGACACCACGCCCTGCCTATTTTTAATTTTTTGGAGAATCTCCATACTGTTTTTCATAATGGCTGTTCTAATTTACAGTCCCACAGTGTATAAGGGTTTCCTTTTTTCTGCATTCTTTCCAACATGTTATCTTTCATCTTTGCAGTAATAGTCATTCTGATAGCTGCAAGGTGATAACTCTCATTATGGTTTTAGTCAGCATTTTTCTGTCGATTAGTGATCTTGACCATTTTTTCATATACCTGTTGGCCACTTATGTGTCATCTCTTGAGAAATACCTATTCAAACCATTTACCCATTTTTGTATTAGATTGTTTTCTTACTTTTGAGTTGTTTGAGTTTCTTATATATTTTGAATATTAACCTCTCATCAGATGTATAACAGATAACTTTATGAAGTAATATCTTATTTCAACTTCAGTTTACTTGAATTCCATTCAGTACTTATTCAGCAATTACTCCATGCCAGGTGCCGATCTGTGTGCTTAGAACACATCTGTGAACAACAAGATATTCCTGCCCTTGCAGAACTTACTTCCTAAAAGTGATATTTAGCAAACAAAACAACCAAGTAATTTCATTGTGGGAAGAAGAATTTGCTAATGTTGTTGTGCAGAGATTGAGCAGGAACTTATAATGATGATTTCATGGCATTAGTTTTAAAAAATATTTTTGTCAAAGAAAAATTGAACTCTGGCAATCTCTACTTAATTGAGAGATCTGTGTTTTACTCTTGCTGATGTCTCTTTAAACTCTTGAACTTCTTTGTCAATGATTTTATGCAGATTAACAATTAAAAATCTAAAGTGTTCTTCATGTTTCCACCACTACTCCTCTCCAGTTTTGAACACAAATATCAGCTTAAGTCCAATAATCAATCTATTTGAGATGTAGATCTGTCATTTGGGGGATATCTTTTATTATGTCACAATCACTTTTTTGTTATTTTTTTTCACATATTAGAAGGGCAAATGCAATTAGCTATTCAAATAAGAAAACAAGTAAAAATTGTTGCATAAAGATAATGATGCCATCTTAACTGAACTCAGGAATCCTGGCCGAAGGCACCACTAGTTGAGTGTTCAAATTCATGCTCATTGAGTAATGTGTGGAAGCTAATATTAGTTTAGTACTTGGGAGTGTCAATGTGCAATGCATAAGATTTCACACATTAAAAAAATACAAATTTTGAAATTTGAGAACCATCTTTATGAGAACAGCTACTTATCTTGAAGTTCTTATAATTCGGCTATGAAGGCCAGATAGATATTTTAAAATGTCAGGCAACAATAAGGGCACAAGAACAAAAGCCAAAAAAATGATATAAGGACCAAATCAATGGATGGAGTAGGAAACAGGATATTTTGATGTAGATGATACACTAGGTGCTTGATAACATTACTTCATTTAATCCTCACGACAACACAGTTTTACTAATTAGAATTTTGAGGCCAGGCATGGTGGCTCAAGCCTGTAATCTCAGCACTTTGGGAGGCTAAGGCAGGTGAATCACGAGGTCAGGAGTTCAAGACCAGCCTGGCTAACATGGTGAAACCCTGTCTCTACTAAAAATACAAAAATTAGCCACCTGTAATTCCAGCTACTTGGAAGGCTGAGACAGAAGAATTGCTTGAACCTGTGCGGTGGAGGTTGCAGTGAGCTCTGTCCCCTGGGCTCAAGCGATTCTCCTGCCTCAGCCTCCCAAGTAGCTGGGATTACAGGCATGCGCCCACACGCCTGGCTAATTTTGTATTTAGATTTAATTTTGCATTTAGACTGTGCCCCTGCACTCCAGCCTGGGTGACAGACTAAGACTCTGTCTCAAAAAAAGAGAGAGAATTTTGAATAACATGCAAGGGCCATTAAGGAACTTTCTTATGGATTTATAGTTAGAAGGAAAGAAAACCAGTTTGCCTACCTTTAAAGCTCAAACAATGAGCATTTAAATTGATTAACAATTCAAATTGCACTGAATTCAGTTGAATTGAACATTTCCCAGGTCTTTCCAGCTTTTTCATAAGGCTTTGAAGATACCATGAAGGACTGTACTTGCAATTAGAAACACCGGATTTTGAACCCTGACTATACTATTTCCTACTGGTAACACTTTGCATCTGTCAGTTTCACATCTTCAAAACAGGAAGGATGATATCTACCACATATGCAGCCTATGGGTACAAAGCAGACACTTCTGTGAATGGGGTTAACAAGGTGCGTTGTCCACAGAACGCCCTGTGTAAAAACATGCAAGATGAACAAGGCCTGATTGTTATTCCTTCTCCATTTGAGGCTGGAAACAATGGAAGATGAACAGTCATCCCAGTCTGGTTCTTACAGGTTCAAGGAGAAGATGAACAGTTACCCCAGTCCGGTTCACAGGCCCAAGAGGTGCTTGAAACAGCTTTCTAAATGAGGTTTGGGAGTTCTTTGTGGATTTCAATTACCCATGTTACTGCTGGACCTCATTTGCACACGTAATTGGAAGCTGGCTCTGTATAATAAGGACAATAGGAATCTGCAGCTCTGAGGCAGTTACTCTGGTGTCACTCACTCTTTATCCCCTCATGAACACCCCAGCAGTCGCTCCTCAGACACAACCTCAGAAGCCAGAGAGAAAGAACCAAAATTCTTCCATTACTATATTTCCTATGGGAACCTATAGGGGAGAGATTTTTGTTTCACACCATATATTTGTAATATATGGATAAACAACGTCAATATAAAAAGTCTTACGGAAATCTTCAATATTGGTCTTCTCAATGCACCCATTCTTTTTTTTTTGAGATGGAGTCTCTCTTTCTTGCCCAGGCTGGAGTGCAGTGGCCCAATCCCAGCTCACTACAACCTTCGCCTCCCAGGTTCAAGCGATTCTCCTGCCTCTGCCTCCTGAGTAGGTAGGACTACAGGCGCCTGCCACCATGGCTGGATAATTTTTGTATTTTTAGTAGGGGCGGAGTTTCACCATGTTGGCCAGGCTGGTCTTGAACTCCTGACCTCAGGCGATCCACCCACCTGGGCCTCCCAAAGTGCTGGGATTAGAGATGTGAGCCACCATGCCAGGCCAATTTTTGTATTTTTAGTAGAGATGGGGTTTCACTATGTTGGCTGGTTTTAAACTCCTGACCTTGTGATCCGTCCGCTTCGGCCTCCCAAAGTGCTGGGATAACACACCAGGCTAATTTTTTGTATTTTAGTAGAGATGGGGTTTCACCGTGCTGCCCAGGCCACTCTCAAACTCCTAAGCTCAGGCAATCCACCCGCCATGGCCTCCAAAGTGCTGGGATTACAGGCGTGAGCCACCACACCCGGCTGAAGCAGTTTTTGAAAGTGCCTACTCACTGCCGGGTCTGATTTTCTGAGTGATGTTCTTTCGGAATGGGTAGCCTGAGGGACTAGCCATCTCCAGATTCATAACTCTCTCCCCAAATAAGGTAAATGTTTGTTTCAGGTTAAGGCCAAACTGGCATTTTCTCCATTAACTGAAACAACATTTCTTATGCGCCTATTATATGCCAGGCATTTTTGAACTGGGAGCAAAACTGTAGCTCCAGGCCAAGGCATTATTTTTTCAAAATGAAAATCCAGGTAGCTGGAGTGAGTTAAGACAGTCTTCATACTTGATGTGACATTCCAGATATGTCTCACATATCCTAAGGGATAACTCACGTCTCCTATTAAAAAGAAATCCTAACAGCCAGGTGTGGTGACATGCACCTGTAGTTCCAGCTACTCAGGAGGCTGAGGTGGGAGGATCATTTGAGCCCAGGAGTTCCAAGTCAGCTTAGGCAACATAATAAAAGCCTGTTTCTAATAAAATAAAATAAACTCCAAATCTCATGGTGGGATTGGAATTATTTGCAGACAACTCAGTCCTTTTGGCTTTCAAAGTAGGTCTCAGCAAAGGAAGGCGTGAACTACTGGGTTAGGATTAGACCTGGGAATCACACTGGTCTGTACACTTGGTTTGCCAAGTGTCCTGGTAGTGGAGAATTCTTTGACTGGCAAATGCCTAGGAGGCAAAGGAGTGAAAGTCTTGAATCCTGAGAGAGACAACCCTTGGGTTCCTTAGGCACTAGGCAGTAGCCCAAGAGACTGGGATCTTATGTAAATGGCAGAGCGCCCCAGGAGCCTCAGGTATGGTTATCTGCTCATCTAATGGAGCCAGGGAGACAATTTGTTTAGATAACAGGTTGCAAGATAATGGACTCTGCTGGGAATGGCATGTTCCCTCTTGGGGGTAACCTTTAGATCCTGGAATTTGGCTGAGAGGAAGAGGCAATGCATGGTGCCCCTGCTGAGGTCTGAAAAACAGAGCTGTGGAGTGCCTCACAGGGTTTTCCTTATGGCCTGAAAGTGTTCTCTCTCCCCACTGCCCCCAACCCACCTATCTACTCTAAAAGCAAAATAGGCTGGGCGCCTTGGCTCATGCCTATAATCCCAGCACTTTGGGAGGCCGCGGAGGGCGGATCACCTGAGGTCAGGAGTTCAAGACCAGACTGGCCAACATGGTGAAACCTCATCTCTACTAAAAATACAAAAAAAATTAGCTGGGCATGGTTGTGGGCACCTGTAATCCCAGCTACTCGGGAGGCTGAGGCAGGAGAATCACTTGAACCCGGGAGGTGGAGGTTGCATGAGCGGAGATCATGCCACTGCACTGCAGCCTGGGCGACAGCAAAACTCCGTCTCAAATAAATAAATAAGCAAAAATAAATATTTTGGAACCACCCACTAAATAGTAATTATAGATGGTAGTAAATAATTACATTATTATCTATAATGTTTTAAGTGCTTCTGGATGGCCAGACCCAGTGTCAGGCTGCTCTCATGACCCCGAGAATCAGAGGAGGGGTCTCCATGTGACAGATGAGACCTGCACAGGTAGAGAACTTCATTCTTTCATTCTCTTGCTCACTATTCAGAAAACATTTATTGAGCCTTGTCTATATTCTAAGGCACTGTGCTGGTGCCTCAAAGAGTTTATAATTTCCCACAACTAACAAGGGGAAAGTGATATAAATGAAAGTTACATTTTATTTTATTTTATTGAAATTGGTGGAGAAGGGTGGCCTCTAAACTAGGGAGGAAATGCTGCAGCACTGGGTTTTCAGCACAAGTCAAAAGAAAAGAATCTCCTTAAACAAACTCTGGGGTGGAAGGAGGTGGGCTGGGGAATACATGGAACTAAATGTATTTTTGGAACCTGCAGAGGAGAAAAAACAAACAAACAAACAAAAAGACTAGCTTAGTACTTCCTTTTTTTTGGAGGGTTGAGTTCATTTTTTAAAAAATATATTTTTTACTGTACTTTAGGTTCTGGGATACATGTGCAGATCACGCAGGATTGATGCATAGGTACATACATGGCAATGTGGTTTGCTGCCTCCATCCTCGTCACCTATATCTGGCATTTCTCCCCCTGTTATCACTCTCCAACCTCCCTACCCCCTGCTGTCCCTCCCCTAGTACCCCCAACAGACCCCAGTGTGTGATGCTCCCCTCCCTGTGTCCATGTGTTCTCATTGTTCAATGCTCACCTGTGAATGAGAACATGCAGTGTTTGATTTTCTGTTCTTGTGTCAGTTTGCTGAGAATGATGGTTTCCAGATTCATCCATGTCCCTACAAAGGACATGAACTCATCATTGTTTAGGGCTGCATAGTATTTCATGGTGTATATGTGCCACATTTCCCTTGTCCAGTCTATCACCGATGGGCATTTGGATTGGTTCCAGGTCTTTGCTATTGTAAACAGTGCTGCAATGAACATATGTGTGCATGTCTCTTTATAAAGGAACAATTTATAATCCTTTGGACATATACCCAGTAATGGGATTGCTGGGTCAAATGGAATTTCTATTTCTAGGTCCTTGAGGAATCGCCACACTGTCTTCCACAATGGTTGAACTAATTTACACTCCCACCAACAGTGTAAAAGTGTTCCTATTTCTCCACATCCTCTCCAACATCTGTTGTCTCCAGATTTTTTAATGATCGCCATTCTAACTGGCGTTAGGTGGTATCTCAATGTGGTTTTGATTTATATTTCTCTAATGACCAGTGATGATGAGCATTTTTTCATGTTTGTTGGCCTCATAGATGTCTTCTTTAGAAAAGTGTCTGTTCATTTCCTTTGCCCACTCTTGAATGGGTTTGTTTTTTTCTTGTAAATCTGTTTTAGTTCTTTGTAGATTCTGGATATTAGCTCTTTGTCAGATGAGTAGATTGCAAATTTTTTTTCCCATTCTGTTGGTTGCTGGTTCACTCTAATGATTGTTTCTTATGCTCCAACACCACTATTCTAACCTCCTTCCCTCAAGTGACACAGGTAACGGAGAGCTAACAAGTTGATCTATAGTATGCCTAGAAGACCCGGGGAGCTTCCAGAAGTCCTGGCTTTTTAGCTCTCTATGGTTCTGAAAGAGATTTGTCCCACCTATGTTGTCTGTTAAGAATGGTTCTTTCTTTTTTTTTTTGAGACTGAGTCTTGCTCTGTTGCCCAGGCTAAAGTACAGTGGCGTGAACTCGGTTCACTGCAACCTCTGCCCTCTGGGTTCAAGCCATGATTCAGGGTTCTCCTGACTCAGCCTCCTGAGTAGCTGGGATCACAGTCATGTGCCCAGCATGCCTGGCTAATTTTTGTATTTTTAGTAGAGACGGGGTTTCACCATGTTGGTCAGGCTAGTCTTGAACTCCTGACCTCGTGATCCACCTGCCTCGGCATCCCAAAGTGCTGAGATTACAGGCGTGAGCCACCGTGCCTGGCAAGAGAGGTTCTTATTTGGGACAATTTTAACCTGGGTAGAAGAAAGGGAGGCAGGCTCCTGAAAGTGACATTCAGATAGGATGAAGATGTGAAGACGACTGAGTTTCCTCAAAGTTCAGGCCCCTGTTAGGTGTGAAGGAAGCAGAGAGGAACTAATCTTATAGAGTGTCTTTGATGTTCCACACGTTGGGCTTGATGTTTTAGTGTGATGGCTCATCTAATCACCATGAAAATCAGTTTCCACAGAGGTGCTATTATTCTCATTTTGCAAATGAGGAAGCTGAGGCTGAGAATCAAAAGGGACTTGCCCAAAGCTAATAGTTAAGAAGTGACTACCACCGCTTAGGAACTATTCAGAACCCTGATGCCTGGGCCAACAGACACATTTTATTTCTTCCTTCCAGGCCATATTCTTTCACTGAATATTTATCGAGTGTCTATTAGATATGCAAAATACTGTCCCTAGTATTATTGGAAATCCAAACATGGGATAGAACCAGTGTTTGTCCTTAAACATATATATTAGGCCAGGCATGGTGGCTCATGCCTGTAATCCTAGCACTTTGGGAGGCCAAGGCAGGAAGATCAGTTGAGGTCAGGAGTTTGAGACCAGCCTGGCCAACATGATGAAACTCTGTCTCTACTAAAAATGCAAAGATTAGCCGGGTGTGGTGGCGGGCGCCTGTAATTCCAGCTACTTGGAGGCTGAGGCAGGAGAATTGCTTGAGCTCAGGAGGCAGAGCTTGCAGTGAGCCAAGATTGTGCCACTGCTCTCCAGCCTGGGCAACAGAATGAGACTTTGTCTCAAAAAAAAAATATGTTAGAATATGACAGAGGAAATTAATGGTACATTATTATAAGATATGGAGGGAAATGCTTTAAAAGAGATGTAAGGAGCTGTGTGTAGCTCACACCTGTAATCCCAGCACTTTAGGAGGCCGAGGCTGGCAGATCACCTGAGGTCAGGAGTTCAATACCAGCCTGACCAACATGGAGAAACCCCATCTCTACTAAAAATACAAAATTAGCCAGGTATGGTGACGCATCCTGTAATCCCAGCTACTTGGAGGCTGAGGCAGGAGAATCACTTGAACCCGGGAGGTGGAGGTTGCAGTGTGTTGAGATCATGCCATTGCACTCCAGCCTGGGCAATAAGAGCAAAACTCCATCTCAAAAAAAAAATTCTCAGAAGGTCGAAAGAAGGACAGAACACTTCCTACTTAAGGAGAAATGTAGCATTGAGCTGGGTTTTGAAGGGTGAGTCTTATTTTCCCAGAAGGAGCTGATGCTATTGGAGAGAAGAAAGTGTTTTCTCTACCGTCTTATGCATAGTGCTTCGGGGTTTGTGGATTAAACTGACAAAAGACAGATTAGCCAGGCAAAAGACAGATTTTGTTCACGTATGTCAAATGTATGTGGGCACGGAGGCAGCTATTAATAGAATTTGGAGCATAAATACTATCTTAATAGGAGAAGAAGAGTAAGTTTCCTACATAGGGGAAAACAAATGACTTTTAGGAAAGATAAATGGGACCTTAGGAGTGTTGGACTCAGCACATGGTACCTGAAAGTGTGGTACCTTGGCATGCTGAGTACTCTGAACTGAAGGACATTGGAAGAACCTTAGAAACAGGGTTTCTCTGACTTCTTCCTACCCTCCTATCTCCTGTCTCTTTTTCTCCCCTTAGTAAGTGAGTCATAGAAACTGGGATTCCTCTTCCCCAAGGTGGGTCATAGAAACTAGAACTCCTCTTCCTCCAAGCATACCATAAAACCTAGGGCCAGGCACGGTGGCTCACGCCTGTAATCCCAGCACTTTGGGAGGCCTAGGTGGGCAGATCACCTGAGGTCAGGAGTTTGAGACCAGCTTGACCAACATGGTGAAACCCCATCTCTACTAAAAATACAAAATTGGCCGGGTGTGGTGGCTCACGCCTGTCATCCCAGCTACAGGGAGGCTGAGGCAGGAGAACTGCTTAAAATCGGGAGGTGGAGGTTGGCAGTGAGTCAAGATTGTGCCATTGTACTCCAGACTGGGCAACAAGAGTAAAACTCTATCTCAAAAAACAAACAACAACAAAAAAAAGGCCAAGGCCACTCTTCTCCTTCTCCTTCTGCCTTGAAGAACCTCATTCTAGAGGAGTCCACCCCACACCCAGGAGAAAGGAATGTTACACAGGGAAGCCAAGAAGAATCTGAACAGAAAGGCAGGCCTGGCTGGGTTTCTCCTGTCAGTCTATTAGCATTAGATAATATATTTTTGTCTAATCACATTTCTATATGGCTGTCAGTTCTTCATCAAACCTAAGCATAAAAATAGACAATTTAGGCCGGGAGCAGGTGGCTCATGCCTGTAATCCCAGCACTTTGGGAGGCTGAGGTGGGTGGATCATCACCTGAGGTCACCCTGGCTAACATGATGAAACCCGGTCTCTAAAAAAGAAAAAAAAAGACAATTTTCCCAGGGTCTTTGGCTCTTTATTCCTCAAGGCTCCTATGTCACATAAAACTTTGGTTACATAAATTTGTCATGCTTTTCTCTTGTTCTCTTGTCTTTTGTTAATGCAGCGTGGGCCAGGATCCTTACGATGAGTAAGGAAAGGTATTACACCTTTCCTCTTCTACAGGAGGATAGATGGGAGACATGATAGTTTTGTGACAATGTCTGTTTGTTTGGGTGGGGAGCTGAAGTCTAGTGTCTGACAAGAGAGTCAGTCTTCCCTGGTTGCTCCTGAAGAGGGGATCTACATTGACAGTTTGGTTCTTGACTTCTAATGGAGGCTCTGCTCTTACATAATGAAGGAAAAAATTACATTCTCAAATGTTTTTAACTCAAAACAACTTTTATGCCACAATAAAATATTTTAGACTCCCTTAATACAGAGAACGGCAAAAATGTCTGAATACTTATTACTGCTTTGTGAACATTATGCTCGAAATATCTCTTACCTCATATGCAGCAGGATGTTTTGACAGGGCTCTTTTCATACCCAGGCATTTAGAGATCTGAAAAAGCCAATCATTACGTTTATAGCTCCTTCTTTTTCCAATCATTATCATCGTCATCATCAGCATTGTAGGGAAAGAAAGAGGGTCATCTCTTTCCTCCACATCCTTATAATGAAAGGTTAACAAGAGAAAAGCATAGTAATAAAATTATTTAATCATAATTTTACATGACATGGGAGCCTTCAGAATGAAGACCAAAAGATAAAAGGAAAAGTGTTCATTTTTATGCTTCGGTTTTAAGAAGTGGGAACAGCTGTGTAGAAATATGATTGGATAAAACGTGTATGAACTAATGGCAACTGACTGAGTGGCGAAACCCAACAAGGGCTGTCTATTCAGATTCTTCTTAGCCTGTCTGTGAAGCATTCATTCCTTCTGCATACAGGACAGGATCCTTTCTGGCTGGGAGTCTTATGACCTACAATCAAACAAGAAGGGTTAGAGAGATTTTCTTATGGCTAGTTCTTACACAGAAAGGTGGGGGAAGGTTAGAATAATAGTTTTAGGTATTATGGCTAGCTTTGGGGAAAAGGGGTTCTTGTTTCTATGACCTGTCTTGGGGAAAAGGAATCTGGTTTCTGTGGCTTGCCTTGAGGAGAATAACAGAAGAAAGACACGGGAGGACAGAAAAAGGTCAGAGATGAACTTTCATTCTGATGCCTTTATTTTGGGGTATGATTTCTGAGCCCTAGCATCGTCCTCATCATCATCATCCTCATCATCCTCATCTCATCCTTACTCTTCCTTGCGTCTGAGGTCAGAGGTAAACTGGTTGAAGAATTGATATGAAGGTCAGCACTAGGGTGGCAAATGATAATTGACACATTACTTGATTTTTATATCCAAAATCTAAAAGTTGGTCTTTTTGGAGGGTCACCTGGAGCTGCGAGTTGCGTCAGGGGAGTCTTTAGGAGTCAACGCAGTGGCAGAAGACATCAAGATCAAATCAAGAACCACAGGACTGCCCCTTGTGGCAGCAACTTCCTTAGCCAGAACCGGACCAGGAGCTGCTGGTAGACCTACCTGGACTTCCACTGCTGCCAGAAGGCAATGACTGCTAAAGGGGGAGATGTCTCTGTGTGTGAATGGTACTGGCATGTGGACACGATTTCCTCCCTATATGCTGGGTCTCACCCTGGGACAAACACCAGGCAGAAGGTGTGTTTCCTGGGAAGATCTGAGCTTGCTCTACCCTACCTCTCCTCTGTCCCTTGTTCTTCTCTCAGGATGGTAAAGAGGGGCCTGGGTACACAGTAATCCCTATCCTGGGACCCTGAATCATGGAATAACTATTGGAAGCTGTGTATGATAGCACGCACCTGCAGTCCCAGCTACTTGGGAGCCTGAAGCAGGCGGATGGCTTGAGCCCAGGAGTTTGAGTCTGTAATGCACAATGATTATGCCTGTAAATAGCAACTGCACTCCAGCCTGGGCAACATAGAGATACCCTGTTTCCAAAACGAACAAGCGAAACAAACAACAACAAAAATACTAATTGAAAATGGCTTTTAAAAAAAATCTAAAAGTTTAGGGGTTTTTTTTTCAAGGTCATAGAATAGGCATACATGCTAAATGTCTCTGGCATTACAAATACTGACATACCTACCTGATAGGTCATGAGGAAATGCCTTTTTGTCTTCTAGAGCTTCTGACCTCAATGCAATATGTCCAGTAAGAATGACTGTCACTTGAAATGAAATTCTTAGAGGAATGAATCTAAGGCGTATAACCTGGATTGCTTTATTTCCAAAAAAAAAAAAAATACAAATAGGTGATTGGCCATGACAATGAATTTCTGAATTCTTATTTCCAGAAGTTATAATCTTTGCCTGCAAATCTCAAGCTACAAAGTAGAATGATGAATTTTCTGAAAAGAAACACAGGTTTAGATTTAACTCCTGGCAAATGAGGGCAGAAACACATCAAAAGGGGACCCCTGGAGTGAGAAGCATTAAAGATGAATTCTTTCTGCAACTATAACAGCCAGAAATTTTGATGCATTCTGCAACTGACACCCAGTGAGCCCTCAGAGTATGGAAACAATACTTAAAATTTTTTTAGTGTCCTAGCCTAATTTGGGGAAAAGAAAAAAGGTACAATTATTTCAATAAAACTTTTTTTTAACATTTAATAAACTCTAAATAACTTAGCCTACTCAAAGTTCTGAAAATTCTTGCTTCAAAAATGATAACCATTGTAACTATAATTTTTAATAATATTTTTATGATTTCTGAGAAATTCACAGAGATTTTATTTGAAACAATAATATCTACCACTTAGTATATTCATCGATGACTTATAAATTGGCAAGCCTTAAAAAAAAAAAAAGGCTAGTGCTTGAAAATAAGTTTGGCAAATTAATCTTTTTCCCAACATAAATTTGTAATGCAAGTCCTTTCTTGTAATAGCGCAAAATGAAGAAAACAGATATTTTAAAAGAAAATGAAAATTTAAAATGAAATAAAAATATGCAGTAGGACTATTCACTGTTAGTCTCTGGGATGTATTTGTGGAAATTTGAAGAAAGCACTTTTTTTTTAGGATATATCTAGTGACAGAGTTCAGGACATGACACCCCAAAATATAGCACCTTGGCATTTGAAAAAACAGCAGAAATAGGAAGCCCACCCTCACCTTCCTCTGGCCTTTCTCCCCTGAAGAAAGTTCTCTCTGATCTTTATTTCTTCTTCACTGAAGACCCTCATGTGACAAGTGTCCACTCCTATACCCCCAGAGAGAAAGAATATCATCGGGGACACCAAGAAGAAACAGAACAAACAGGCCTTGCTATGTTCCTCCCAGTTTATTACAATCACATCATACTATTTTGTCTTCCAATCGTACTTCTGCATAATTGTCCATAAAAATACACAAATTCTTGCATTTCTTTAAGTCTTCATTTACAAAGGTTTCTGTGTCACATAAAATTTAGAGAAAATAGTTATGAAATAATATGAATGGTATGAAGATATGGCAAAAGTAATAAAACGAACGACTGAGGTTTGGAAAAAAAATGACTTAATTCTTTTCCTAATTTAGAGGTAGAAAAATCAAGACAGAGAAAATGGATTTGCTGCAGATAGTCACAGTCAGACTTAAACTCTGGTCTTCAATTCAGAAGTCTTTCTACTACAGCATAATGAGTGCGAAAGTGTAACGCTGAACATCTTGACATTAGGGCCTGCCTTTGTAGCCAGACTAGATCCAGGTTTAAGCTCCAGCATCTTTCCAGTCTAGCTGTATAATCGTGGACAAATTGCTTAACTTCTCTCATCCTTGGTTTCTTCATTTGTGAAGTTGACATACCTAATTTATCTACTGAATAGTTTATTAATATTAAATGAGATAATATTCAGATAGTTAAAATGGCTGCTGACCCTCACTAGAGCTATTTTTATTAGCTGAAGTTACTTTTACTGAACTGTAGAGCATTTGGAGCAAAAGGATCTTCCTTCCTAGCCAAGACTTGGCTCCAGTGTGTGTGAACTGCATCTGCCACTTGGATCCTTCCTTAATTAAAGGCTGGAAACCATTGCATTTCCCTGGAGGAGTCTAACTTGTCTCTGGTTGCAGGGAAGGGAGGTAAAAAGTGTTAACTGGGAAACTTATGCAGCCAAGGGTTAAAATAGCTGAAGAGGAATTCTGGCTTCTGATGTCTGTGATGCAAAGCCAAGTGTGTTTGCCTTTGTGAGCCCAGGAATGCTTTTGGTGAGCCTTGTTTGTTGTGGAAACTGACTTGATCAAAGTGGAGAGAATTAAAATGATCCATCAGAATAATAGTCAAGGGAGAATTAAAATGACCCATCAGAATAATAGTCAAGGCTGTCTGTATAGGAAGTCCCCAGACAGAGCCTTGAACCTGAAGGCTCCCACAGAGGACAGACAAGTCAGCTGACAGCCACTGGGAAGAAAAGAGTCTCTCTAGGCAGACTGTGCAGCTGGGAGCTAAAGACTCTGGGTGAGAATTGTTAGATGGGAGTTCAATTTGGTGAGGTACAGTGGTGGCACAGAATGCTGACCTTGTGTTTGTTTAGGATTCTTG
Source organism: Plecturocebus donacophilus (assembly GCA_004027715.1). NCBI lineage: Eukaryota > Metazoa > Chordata > Mammalia > Primates > Pitheciidae > Plecturocebus > Plecturocebus donacophilus. The sequence goes on from PVKP010016728.1 coordinate 44,000, forward strand.
CAACACCAATATTGTGGTTTTTAGGTGTCAGTTTTTGAGAGTGGAGTTAACTATGTAAAGTAGGCACTTTTTGTATTAAAGCCTTTGGGAGTGGGGAAACTGTGCTAATGGCACTGGAGATCCTGTGCTAATTGTACGAGAGTGTTTTAAGGCACAATGTCACGCTGCTCGCCATAGTAATTTACAAATATTGAAACATCCTCATTATGATTAGGCAGTATCAAGGGGTCCTAAGTGGCTGGCATTATTTTAGATTGTTTTCTTAGTTCGTTCCCCCCAGATGAGGATCGATAAAACTGATAGTTTATCAAGTATGGAATGACTGTGGAGCCTCCTGGTTGCTAAGTTAGAACGCCTAACCAAATCCAGGAATCTAAAGCAGAGGGGTTGGAGAAGACCTAAAAATGTTTGGTCTCGCCCATATATTTTAGAGATGGGAAAACTGAGGCCTGGAGAGAGGAGGCAACTTGCTCGTTATTATAGCCAAATCGCCTGCCTTTCACGCCAGTGCTGGGCTGTTGCCATGACAAAGGAGCTACAGAAGATGGAGCAGTGGTCTAGAATGCGGCCCACACGAGACACTGTCAACTTCTGGGCATTTCAACTTGAAATGTTGCAGGCATATCACTCTATTTTTAGTTTTTGACAATCATAGTAATCCGGCGTTTTGTTTGCTTTTTGCTTTTCTTTCTGTGTTTTGGTTTCTTTCTATTTCTACTCCTTCCAGGGCACCCTTCACCAAGAGTCTCCTGTGGGAGGAGCTACAGAGTGAAGCCTTGATAAAGGTCAGTAATTCTCCCAGTACTGCTTCCAATGAGAGAATTTAATAATCATTTCTCACGTTGAGTGCTTTACGAATCACAAAGCTCTTTAAATTCTATTCTTCCACTAATCCCTGCACAGCCTTAGAGGGAGGCACAGCATCCATTTCTTGGGTGCAGTAGGTAAGACAGCCAGTGGCTCACCTTGGGTCACATCACCCTAGAGCCACTGAGCCGGTCCCACCTGGGGCTCCATTTCCTGGGGACAGAGTGCAGCACCTCTCACTGCAAGCTGAGAGAGGCCGACACGTGGGGGAGCCTGCCGATCCCTCATGGAAGTTTGTCTGAGCCCTCCACTTGGTGGGAGTTTCAGGAAATTCTGCAACAAGACAGAAGGAGGTGGCTGGGAAAAGTGGAGAGAAATGCGCAGGAGGAGGCAGTCTCGAGCAGGAGGAGGCAATCTGGAAATCTTGCCCTGAAAAAGGTAAGAATTAGGGAAAGGCTTAGGCAGGGAGGCTGCAGACTTTCACTTAAGAGGTGAAATCCCAGGGAAAATTCATTTTCTTTCTAGGGGCTCCCAGCAACGGCTTCCATGAGGAAAACGTTGGACATTTTGCATTAAAAAAATAATAATAACACCGAAAACCAAAGCAAAACAAAAACACTGTCTTCCTGGAGCACCTCTCCCTCCGAATGGGGAGAAGTTTGGGTTCCCTTTGCCTTGCAGGCCCTGGGCCCCACTCAGCCCGGAGACGAGGGAGAGCTCTGCAGCCTTCTTGCCCAGGCGCAGGGGGAGTCGGCCTCTGCATCAAAGCAATGCGCGATTTTTGTGTGTCTCTCTCGTCTCCGCCAAGGCTCTGGCTGATGGCCTGCCCAGGCCCTATCCGGGGCTCACCCTACCTCCAGGTCTTTCCCTTCCCGGGGTTCAGTAGCATGCGGAATCCAGGAAAAGGAAGCCGGGCTCTCCAGGTTTCTGTCTGTCTTTGGAACCCACTTACGGAGAGGGAGCCGGGGCCCCGCAAATGTGGGCCCCCCAGGAATGACTCTCCCTGCGCCCTCCCCTTCCCTCACCCAGTCGAGTTACCAAATGAGGCCAGTTCATTCTTTGGAATGTAGCAGCCTGGGCAATGATGATTGATACTGACAGCAAAGCTTTCATGTAGCAATATCCCCGGCCACTCACTGTGAGGCGAAAAGAAAGAACTCTCTGGAATTCACAACATTCCCCCTCCAATTAATCCCCCGCCGCCCCGCTGTGTGTGAATGGGCTGTGCTAGGGATTCGTAGCTCTGATGCGGGGGCTTCGCTGATTCCTCGAAGCCCCCTGAGGAGAGGTGATATGGAGAGCAAATCATCAGCACGCAGCGCTGGAGGGATGGGATGAATTGGCTCGGCTGGCCGGGCTTTACTATTTGCACACTTTTAGGGACCTCCGAAACTGGGTTTGCAGACAAAAACCTGTGGCTGAGGGGCCCTCAACCCCCGATCTATTGAGAGCCCGGATTGCAGCCGCATCTCCTACTAGCTTAAAATACCAGCCTTGCCTCAGAAAGAGGGGACCAGGGGCGACCGTCCAAGATGAAGAGGTCATGGCAGTCCCGGTTCTCACCCAGGTGCAGGCAGGCACGGCCCTCCCAGCCACCTCTGTTTCGCTGCGGTCACTCACTCACTCTCATCAATCAAGAATAGAGTCTGCATTGCAATGCATGCATTGGACTGATCGCGTTTTTCAATACAAGTGTTGCCTCTCAAAATGCTGCTCGTGGCCGGGCGTGGTGGCTCATGCCTGTAATCCCAGCACTTCGGGAGGAGGAGGAGGGCGGATCACAAGGTCAGGAGTTTGAGACCAGCATGGCGCAACCCATCTCTCTCTCTAAAAAAAAAAAATTAGCCGGGCATGGTGGCGGGCGCCTGGAACCCCAGCTACTCAGAAGGCGGAGGCGGGAGAATCGCTTGAACCCGGGTGGCGGAGGGTGCGGTGAGCTGAGATCGCACCACTGCAGTCCAGCCTGGACAACAGAGGGAGACTCAGTCACACACACACACACACACACACACACACACACACACACACACACACACACACGCGATGCTGCTTATTCCCTGCCCCCAGTCCTCAGCTCCAGATCCACCTCTGCGCAGCCTTATCTGCGGTGAGAATAAACTTTGGGTTCTCTGTGTTCTCAAAGCATTTGTGACGGTCACACTCTCTGTGGACCTGCCTCACCGTGAAACGGGAAATGGTCCCCTGCCCCCCTCGCATGGTGTGCGACGGGGCTGTGGCTCCTTCTGCAGTGCCCTGGCGCTCCGGCCTCCAGGGAGTATACAGGCAGGCAGGCAGACTGCGGGGCTCTGACCCCACCGCGGGGTCTAGGGCAGAACCTTCACAGCCCCTGGAGCCCCAGGGTGCAGGCGTTACAGGGTGCGCTCTCAGTTTCCCTACAGGCAGCTTGTGTGAAACCAGCTCAGCGAGCCCCTCTGCGCGGCTGCAAGGACAGAGGGCTTTCTGTGTCCCGGGCTCTTGCCTTGGTGTGCCAGAGGAATCGGATCACACGTGGGCTCGGAGGAGCGCGAGGTTTTATCGAATGGAAGTAGCTCTCCCGCGGTGGGGAAGCCAGAAGGGAGACGACTTTCCCTCCAGTCCCGCCCTCCTCCGACCGCCCCGTTAAACTGCGCCCCATCCCGCCGGTCTGTGGCCTCTGCCGGGCGCTCTTCCGCACGCGCGCTCCCCTCCGCGTCTTCTCGAAGTCCGGCTGCTTGTCTTGTTCCTCTCCTAGTCCAGCAGCTCCTGTTTCTGCCTTTCCAGGGTC
>PVKP010016729.1:0-47574 GCA_004027715.1 Plecturocebus donacophilus
ATGTGTGGTGTGTGTGGTGTGTGTGTAGCATGTGTGGTGTGTAGTGTGCGTGTGGTGTGTGTTCTATCAGGAGACCTGTCCTTCCGCTTTGAAGCTGGCTTTCTGGAGGCTCCCTATGAGGCCGGCTTTTGCTGTGGTTGGCTTTGCGCTGCTTTGCTGGAAAGTGGGCAGTGGGCACAGCGAGCCCCGAGCCGAGCTGCGGCTCTGCGTTGCCTTCCGCCGCCAGTCTTGTCTCCCCTCTGCCTTTCCAGCAGGCTCCTTGTCCAGAGTCTGAGGGGAGCACCGTGAATGGTCTGAGCTGACTGTGACAGTCTGGTTCCATTTTGCCACCTGTTCCTGAAGCCTTCCCACGGCTGGCAACGGGCATGTGACTGAGTCTTGGACAATGAGACATGGTGGGGGGCGCTCTGTAGGGAGGCGTCTGGGGAAGCATTGGCTTTTCCAATAAAAGGGACAGATGTGACTGGTGCTCTTTCCTCTTTTTCCTGCCCTAAACATGGACATAATGCCTAGCGTTATGGTGGTCATTATGTAACTATGAGGGGATAAGCATGAGGAAGTATCAGAATCCCAGAGAAGAAACATAGGAAGATCCTTGACCCTCCCCGTGCCCGCTAGGTATTCCTGAGCAGGCAAACCAATACCACCACTGTCTACCTTTAGACTTCTTGTTATGAAAGAAAAATAAGCTTCTATTTGTCACATTGCTACTACTTGTGGTGGAAAGCATCCCTAACTGATTCATCTTGTACACCTAATACCCCTAAAATTCTCAAAAGTTGGTTTTGTAATTTTTATGGTTTCAGGTTGTTTAATCTGAGCAAGTGCCAACCATATCTGATGTAGCAAGAAGAATGTCACGTTTCATTTCAAGGAGACTTGTCTCCTGCCATAATTTTCCAAGATTTACTGTACCACCAATAGATTCATCACTTTGCTTAGAAGAAAATTCACCTGTCAGAATTCCAAGCACAGAATCAGCATCCCAAGTCCAGAATCCATGTAAGACTGAGAACCAACCAGAAGATTTTCAGCCATTATGCTAAAACTCTAAAGGGTTACACATCCAGGATTAGTGTGAACCAGAAGTAAATTTTTGCATTTTCTCCCCTCAACCCCCTCTTAGAAATAAAAAGGAAGGATTTCTTGGCACTGAGGAGAGCGGGAGAAAAGCTCATCTCTGGGAAGCTGTAACCACACACTGATTCTTGTGCAGACTGGTACCCAAATTCACACCCCTTGAATTGCCTAGAAAATTTTCAGAAACAAATTCAGATTAAGGTGATCCTGGACTGGAAGTGTCCCTAGGTGCATGGCAGAGGCAAGTACAAATTCTTTCGGGCAGGTGTCACATTCATCCTAGATCTCAAAGAATTATCATCAAGTAATATCTCAAGGAAGTAAGAAACACTCAGTGAACAATAAGGAAGCACACAGGAAATAAGGCAACAAGAGCAACAACAAGCAGAAAAAAAGAACAGCTAAACTACCCTCAAATATTTCATATAATGAAATAATAGGAAACAAATCATACAATTGCTATGTTGAAAAAACATACAATCTTAAAGATATTTGCAGGAAGCAGAACTATGAAAAAACTGATTTGGTAGGTTTTTCAAAAATCAAATAGATCTTTTTTATATAAATGAAAAATATAAAAACTGAGATTTAAAATTTAATAGATGGGTTTAATAGGAGATTAGATATAGGCAAAGAGAGAATTAGTGAACTGGAAGATGGTCAGAAGAAATTATCCAAATGATAGCACAGAACAACAGAAAGATGAAAATCATGAAAAATAGGTTCGCAAACAGGGAGGATAGAATAAAAAGGTCTAAATACATTTAAGTGGTGTGCCAGAAGGAGACGCAAGGAAGATGGGGGCAAGAGTATTACTTAAAGAGATAATATCTGCTAATTTTTTGGAATGGATCAAAAGATGCCAATCCATACATTTAAGAAGCTCAACAAATGCTAAGGACAAAAAATAAAAGTGAAAAAAATGTTTGAACTGAGTGGCTATCACAAATCTGTCTCTTACTGGCAGGGTGGCCCAATGGTGTGTCTAAGGGGCTAATATTACTCAGCCAGTCCTGGGACACAGAGCTCTCGCAGGGGATGGGTGAAGCAAGCACAAGTGCAATAACGGGCTCTGTGAGACCCACTCGTTCTGGCCTGACCTAGGTCTGTTGGTGCCATAATCAGAATGATGGTGGAGGTACCAGTGCATTTTGATCCACCTTCTGTTTATTATATATAACACAGGAGGGATGGAGGCAATGATGGAAAAACCCATTCCTCCAAGGTGAGATTATTTTCAAGAAGTCTGATATCTCTATTGTTTTCCCCCACCCCACCTTGTAACTTAGTCTCCATATCTACCTTAGAATTGCCCTGCGTTTGGGATTTGATAGGAAATACTCTGAAAATCTTGTCTAGCAGAAAGGCTCATTGAGAAAAATTCATTATACATTTTTTGAAAATCAAAGCTTAGGTTTGATACAGTTCACCTCAGGTTAAGATGGAGTAAGTGAGGCCAGAGAAAGTAAGAGACACCAGAGGAGGCTGCGGCAAGGCCAGGCCTAGGTTGGAATCTCCTGGCTCCAATTCCAGGGCTCAGTCCCCATTCAGCTGCTCACTTCTTAGAGAATGAGGAGGCAGGTAATTCCATTCTCAAGGGATGCTATTTCAGCAAGGGTTTGTTATGGCATGTACCAGGTTGTATAAAAAAGAAAATTCTCCCAAGCTTCCCAGGGGTGACATAGAAATACAGATACAGACACCCCAACAGATAAAAACAGCCTCAGTTACATAACCACGACAGCAAATGGTGAATCATTGCCGTGTAATGGGAAAATTCAGATTGGTCACTAGTAAAAGTAAAAGGATCGCTATGGTGAGTCACCGGGCCCACCCTCCTGTGGAGCCTCTGAAACGCAGACACCTACCCGTTGATTCAGAGTCTGGGCTTTGTCTTCCTTTCTTCCACATCGATGTTTCGGTATTTCACAACGCAGCTTTGCAAGTGACGTAAATTTTCAACAAGGGCTGGGCCGCAGCCCCACGCTCTGTCTCTACACTGTTTGAATAGATGGGTTCTGCACCTGTACCCAAAGGAGAAAATGACGTGAAATGTACTAATAGCCAGTGTTATTGAGCGCCTACTGTGTTCCCAAAAGACACGGGGCCTGAAGATTCAGTACTCCGGTTCATCCTTGTAACTCTAGGAGATAGGCACTGTCCTCATTTCCCCGAGGACAGAGCGAAGGCGAGGGGGATCCGGAGCTTGCCCAGAGTCTTACAGTTAGAAGGAGGTGACAGAAGCAGGATTCATCCCAGGCAAAGCCACACAAAGACCTACCCTCCTTCCAGCAGCCGAGGACTCCTCCAGCCTTCTGACTGCCTCGGTGGCGCGCCAGGTGGTGGCTGTTGCATGGAAGAGGGAAGAGCAAGGAGAGGTGGGCCCTCACACCTGTTGCCTGGCCGTTTCCGCTGTGCTTGAAGTGGCTGAGCAGCGGGTGTGGGATTCCCTAGCAGTAGAGTAGAAGAGTGGAAGTGAGGGAAGACTATTTGTTCAGTGGAGAGCAAGGCTTACATCTATCTGTGACTCCTTTGGCAGACTATGCTTTAAACTGACCATCTGAGACCACGTGGAAAGTTCTAGAAAGCAGCCTTTTATTCAACACTGATGTGGAGCACTTTAGAGGTGATCTCTCAGCAATCTGCTGTTCTGGCCTATACCGTGGAGTGGAAACTCACCCAGAATAATATTTTTCGAAGCAGCTTGTTTACTTGGTGGGTGGGTAGGAAGGGTTATCTCTTCCTCAGGAAGTTCCAGCTGAGCAGCATGAAAATATACTAGCCTTTCATTTTTTTTTCTGAGACAGTCTTGCTCTGTGGCCCAGGCTGGAGTGCAGTGGCACGATCTCGGCTCGCTGCAACCTCTGCCTCCCCGATTCCAGTGAATCTCCTGCCTCAGCCTCCCAAGTAGCTGGGATTATAGGCACAGGCCACCACGGCCAGCTCAGTTTTTATTAGTAGTAGAGACAGGGCTTCACCATGTTAGCCAGGCTGGTCTTGAACTCCTGACCGTAGTGATGCACCTGCCTCGGCCTCCTAAAGTGCTGGGATTACAGGCGTGAGCCACTGTGTCTGGCTGAAAACACACTATGCTTTCCGATGGTCTGAAGAGTAATTCACTTATTTATATACATTACTGATATGACCCATTTCCCCAGCCACATGTCCTTTTTAATATTCAAATATTCAAATGAGTTACTGAGTATGCATAAGTGCAATTACCCACAAGCCTTGAGGCCTCAGTCGGAAAAAGCCAGCACCTCTACACCCGGGTGAGAGGCAAAACCGTCATAACCTGCAGTTGGGAGCTGAGAATGATACAATCATTTTGGAAAACTGTTCGGCAGTATCTACTGAAGCTAAATCCATGCTGCGCCCCCTGAGCCCAGCAATTTCGTCCCTAGGTGTGTGACCAACAAGAGTGCATGCGTGGGCGCACAAACATGGGAGAATATTCACAGGAGTGAGAACTGAAGGAGATGCAATGGTCTACCAACAGTGAATAAAGAGAGAAACTCAGGGTTAGTCACCAAAAGATCATATAGAGTCATGAGAGTGGACAAGACACTGTTTCTCGTGACAGCGTGTGTATGTCCCACAAACATAACTGAGAAAAAGAAGCGGCTTTTGATGAACATACTTGTTCGTAGATATATGAACATATTTCATATATACACATGAAGTTTAAAGACAGTAAATAGGGATCAATGGTGGGCATAAAAAGAAGAGAGGTTACCCTTGGTAGAGTCAGTGACTGGACTGGGCACAAGGTGGGTTCTGGAATGTTCTGTGCCTTGATCTCGGTGTGAGTTTCACTGAGTTCATTTATGATTTGTGCACTTTTCTGATGTATGTTATGGTCGATCAAAATTTTTCTTAAAAATGTGAAAGGGAAGGGGTCAAGGTCTCCATCCCTTTTCCTCCAAGAGGCTTCTCGCGCTGTGCGCTCACCCACGCCCTTGCGGTGACACATGAATTCTGCATTTCAGGATGTTTCTTGACAGCCTTTGTCAAGACAAGATGCCTGATTCCAGGTGCACAGCTATGGAGGGCGGCTCTGTGGCTTCTGCCCAGATAAAGGGAACGTGCTTTGCTCGTCCTGTTAGAGAGGCACTTGGCACCTTTAAAATGACAACTTCTCCCCACAAAGCAAGTAAACAAACAAGTTTTGCCTCATCTGCAGCCTGCTACACACACGTGGGCGCGTGCACACACACACGCACATACACACTCTTTCTCTCGCTGGCTGTTTTTCTGATTATCCAAGAACTGCAGGCTTATAGAACACTTAGAAAATATACAGGAAAAAAGGATAAAATAAATTTTAAAAAGGAGAAACCATTCATCAAAGACAATAGAAGCTATTATTTTCTCTTGTTCCAGTCTTTTTTAACAAACATATTTGATAAATAGGGGGTGCTTCTTTTTTTTTAACTTTAAATATCAGATTTATTTGGAGAATAAAGTAAATAAAAAGGAGAAACCATTCATCAAAGACAATAGAAGCTATTATTTTCTCTCGTTTTCTTCCAGTCTTTTTTAACAAACACATTTGATAAATAGGGGGTGATTTTTTTTTTTAACTTTAAAGGTCAGATTTATTTAGAGAAAACAAAAAACCCACAACCCAAAGGATGAAATTTTACATCTCAAGATATCTCCCAGGTGTTAAGTCTACATTACAAATCATTTTTATAGAAGATATTTTTGGACAAATTTTACGTGTATTCAGGAACGAGAGGTAAAGCAATCCCAGTTTCTACTTTAACAGGGGGCAAGGTAGGAGAGCGGGAAAACAGTTTTGGATACAATATTTGAAAGGAGAGCAGACATGAAGCTTTTCATTATTTACAATCAATGAGTTTAAAAACAACAACAAAAACAAAATAAAGCCTTTCCAGCTCCAGTATCTCTCTTTAAAAGCTCTAAAAGCTGCTAGGCAATCCACACCAATTATTTAAATTCACTTGGTATACACCTTTTGTCCACTGGGTAAATTATTCATTACGCCCACTGCTGCAGCAGGCGTAAACCAACATCCCTGCTTGGCTGAACAGGGCCTAGGACTGATGGGAGATGGGCCTGAAACCAAGATCAAGGTGTCGTTTCTCTGCAGGTGCTAATATTGCCCCTGATGGGGAAAGATACCATCTACCGAGCTGATCCCTGCACAAACGCACATAAAGGCAGACAAGTTTAGCTACCGTGTTGCAAGAGAAACCAGGACCTTGTTAAATCGTTCTCTCCATTACCACTTATTCTCTCAAGGGAAGTTTTGAAAAAGAAAAGAAAAAAACCACACATTGGTCTAGGCCACCTTAAAATCCAAGCATTGGTGTGGCATTTCAGCGCAGAAGGAAACTTGGGAAATAAGGAAACAAACAAACAACCATCAACGCTGAAAGAAGGGAAGCCTCCGTTTTTTCTTAGATGGAGTCTTGCTGTTGTCGCCCAGCCTGGAGTACAGTGGTGCGATCTCGGCTCACTGCAACCTCCACCCCCTGAGTTCAAGCAATTCTCCTGCCTCAGCCTCTTGAGTAGCTGGGATTACAGGTGCCCGCCAACATGGCTGGCTAATTTTTATATTTTTAGTAGAGACGGTGTTTCGACATGTTGTCCAGGCTGGTCTCGAACTCTTAACCTTGTGATCCACCCACCTTGGCCTCCCAAAGTGTTGGGATTGTCTGCGTGAGCCACTGTGGCTGGCCAGGCTCCCTATGTAAGTGTCCCTATTTATCCACCCTTATTCACCACCCAAGGCCATCAATTCTAGAGCATGATTAATAATGTCTTAATAGCTTTATTGAAGTATAATTTACACCTAGTGAAAAATTCACTTGTTTTAAGTGCATAATTTAACGACTTTTGGTAAATTTACAGTTATGTAATCATCATCACAGTCCTATTTTAGAACATTTTCATCACCCCAAAAAGATCTCACCTGCCCACCTGCATCCATCCTGGTTCCCATCCCCAGCCCCAGGCAGCCACTGACCTGCTTCCTGTCTCTGGAGCTTCAGCCTTTCTGGACATTTCACATCATATGAAGTCTTTTGTGTCTGGCGCATCTCACTTACTGTAGTGTTTTCGAGGTTCCTCCATGTTGTGACATGTATCAGTTTGTTCCTTTGTGTTGTTGAATACAATTCTAGGGTATATATATCTATAGACATATAGATATATACAATGAGATACTACCTCACACCGACTACAATGTCCATAATCAAAATCATATAGCAACCTTGGAAAAAATGGTTTGTCAGTTTCTTAAATACTTAAGTGCAATTTTTCTATATAACCCAGGAATTCCCCCCCCCAGGAACCTACCCAATGGAAATGAAAAGATCTGGCCATACAAAAAGTTTACACAGATTTTTATAGCAGTATTATTCATAATAGCCAAAAAAAATCCAAATATTCATCAACTGATGAGTATATAAACAAAATGTGATATATATATATATATATATATATACAGGCTCACGCCTGCAATCCCAGCACTTTGGGAGGCTGAGGCAGGCGAATCACCTGAGGTTGGGAGTTCAAGACCAGCCTGACCAACATGAAGAAATCCCATCTCTAGTAAAAAATACAAAATTAGCCGGGCAAGGTGGTGGATGTCTGTAATCCCAGCTACTCAGGAGGCTGAGGCAAGAGAATTGCTTGAACCTGGGAGGCAGAGGTTGAGCTGAGCTGAGATCGTGCCATTGCACTCCAGCCTGGGCAACAAGAGCAAAACTCCATCTCAAAAAAAAAAAATTTCTACAAGTCTGTGGCTTGTCTTTCCATTTTCCTAATGGTATCTTTTAAAGCACAAAAGGTTTTCATTTTGATGAAGTCCAATTTATTAATTTTTTTCCTTTTACTACTTGCACATTTGGTATCTGAGAACTCTTTGCCTAACTCAAGGTCACAAAGATTGTATTCTATGTTTTTTCTTAAAAGTTTTATAGTTTAAGCACTTGCACTTAGGTCTAGGATCTTTTATAAATTAATTTCTTTGAAAGGTGTGAAGTAAAGATCTAAATGATTCTTTTGGAATGTGGATATGCAATTATTCCAACATCATTTGTTAAAAAGCTATTCTTTTTCTCCATTGAATAGCCTTAGTACTTCTGTTAAAAATCAATTAACCATAAACGTAAGGTTTTATTTCTGAACTCTTAATCCAGTTCCATATATCATATGTATATGTATACATATACACACACACATACATATCTTTATACCAGTACTAAGCTGTCTTTTTTGTTGCTGTTAGCAGTTAAAAATAATACGCTGTCTTTATTACAATAGGTTTACAATCAATTTTGAAATTGAGAAGTGTAAATTCTCCTTTTGTTCTTTTTCAAAATTGTTTTGGCTATTCTGGTTTTTTTACGTTTTCATATACATTATAGAATTAGCTTATCAATGTCTGCAAAAATGCCTTCCGAGATTTTGATAGTGATTGCAATATATCTATAGATCACTTTGAGGAGAACCACCATCAAAACCATATTAAGCCTTCCAGTCCATGAACATGGAACATCTCCTTGCTTATTTAAATCTTTGGTTTCTCTCAGGGCTGTTTTATAGTGTTTGGTATACAAGTATGGTGCCTCTTTTGTTCAATTTATTCCTAAGCATTTTATTCTTTTGATGTCATTGTGAGTTAAATTGTTTTCTTATTTTATTGTTGGCTTGTTAATTCAATTTGGGTTTTGGTTTTATTTGTTTGTTTAAGACAGGGCCTCATTCTGTCACCCAGAATAGAGTGCAGTGGCGTGATCTTGGCTCACTGTAACCTCCACTTTCCTGGGCTTGAGCAATCCTTTCACCTCAGCCTCCTGAAGAGCTGGTACCACAGGCATACGCCATCATGCCTGGCTAATTTTTGTATTTTTTTGTAGAGACAGGATTTCACCATGTTGCCCAGTCTGGTCTCAAACTCCTGAGCTGAAGCAATTCACTCGCCTCTGCCCCCACAGTGCTGGGATTACAGGTGTGAGATGATTGACGTATATTGATCTGATCTGATGCCCAGACTGATTTTTGTATATTGATCTATAACCCGTGACCTTGCTAAACCTGTTTACTGCTTCTAGTAGTTTGTACATATGTGTACATGTGTGCATGTATGTGTATTCCTTACAATTTTCTACATACAAAATTATATTGTCTGCTAATTAAGGCAGTTTCCAATCCTATTCACTTTCTTTTACTTGCCTGTTCGCACTGGCCAGAACTTCCTGCAGAATGCTGAATAGAGGTGGTGAGAGCGAATAGCCTTGCCTTGTAACCAATCTTAGGAAGAAAGCATTCAGTCTTTTGCTGTGATGAAAAATGGTGTTAGCTATATGTTTTCAGTACACTTTTTTTTTAAGCTAAGGAAGTTTCCTTCTATTACTAATTTGTTGGGAGTTTTTGTAATGAATGAGCGTTTGATTTTGTCAGATGCATTTTCCTGCATCTATTGGGATGACCATGTGGTTTTGTTCTTTATTCTATATGGTGTATTACATTAACTGATTTTCTTAAATTCCCAGGATAAATCCCAATTGGCTGTGGTGTAGAATTCTTTGGCATGTTGTTGGATTGAGTTTGCTAGCACTTTGTGGAGGATTTTTGCATCTACAGTCAGGAGATATATTCTGTAGTTTTTCTCATAATAGCTTTGTCTGGTTTTGGTATCAGTGAATACCGACTTCATAGAATCAGTTGGTAAGTGATTCTTCCTCTACTGCTTTCTGAAAGAGTGTGAAGTATTGGTTTTACTTCTACATTGTTTGCCAGAATAGACCAGAGATGCTATCTGGGCCCTTTCTTTGTGGGAAGTTACAAAATTACTAATAACAGTTTTTTTGTTTTTCATTTTTGTTTCTAACATGTTGCAAGTCTATTTAGATAATCTCTTTCTTTCAGGAGTTTGAGACCAGCCTGGGTAACATGGAAAAATCCTATCTCTACAAATAAAATACAAACATTAGCCTGGTGTGATGGGGCATGCCTGCAGTCCCATCTATTCGAGAGGCCGAGGTAGGAGGATGGCTTGAGCCTGGGAGGTGGAGGTTACAGTGAGCAGAGATCACACCGCTGCACTCCAGCCTGGGGGACAGAACGAGACCTTGTCTCAAACAGAAAAAAAAAATTGTCCTAAAGCTTTCCCCATAACATTAAATATTCCTTAAAACCCAGTTTTGTAAGTGCTTAACACTGCATTGTATTGAAGAATATAACTTAGTGCTTAACACCGCATTGTACTGAAGAATATAACTTGGTGCTTAACACCGCATTGTATTGAAGAATATAACTTGGTGCTTAACACCACATTGTACTGAAGAATATAACTTAGTGCTTAACACTGCATTGTATTGAAGAATATAACTTAGTGCTTAACACTGCATTGTATTGAAGAATATAACTTAGTGCTTAACACCGCATTGTATTGAAGAATATAACTTAGTGCTTAACACTGCATTGTATTGAAGAATATAACTTAGCCATTGCCCTATTGTTAAGCATTTGGATGGTTTCCTAGCTCCTCGTTATCATAAACAATGCCTACATGAACATCTTTATCCTTAAATCTATAGCTAATCATTTCATTAGAATGACATCTTAAAAAGCAGATTTCCTGGATGAAAGCATGCAAACGCTAATTCCTTTCTAGAAGGACTTTACCACGCTGTGCTTCCACTGGCTGGTGTGAGCGCGTTTATTGGCCTGCACTTGCTGGATGGACGTTTGGAATGGAAGTCTTGGCCCAGGTTTTCTGGGGCCCACTGACAGTAGGGCCCCTGGAGGCTACAGCAAGGCTGAGTCTGGGGCAAGCCCCTCAAGCTGCCTTTGGGAGCAGGTGCAGTGAAGGTAAAAGACGCCCTTTCCCAGGCGGTCTCTGGGTTCTGGAGCTCCTTGTGTGTCAGCCCTGTGCTCTGCCAGGTTGACGCCAATGGTGCCAGCCTCAGCCCCTGCCAATGAGAACCCTGAGGTTGGTTCCTGGGCCCCTGGGAGCCACAGGGTTCCCACAGGGTCAGGGGGACCTGTGTCACTCATTTCTTTCGGCACACGCTGTCATGCACCACACTTCGGCCACCAGTGTGATCTTCCCAAAGCAGAGGAGGCTGGCTCGCCCCATGCCCAGAGCTGTCCACTGTCTGCAGGAGTGAAGCTCAGGCTCTTCAGCTTGGTGTTCCACAACCTTCTATGTCCTGGCCCCATCCACCTTCCAGCTTTGCTCCTTCTTTCTTGTATTCAACAAATATGAGTAATTGCTCCGTGCAGCAACCACAGCAGACTCTCACTGATTTAGAAGCACCTCCCTCTCTGCAGCTCTGCCTCACAATTCCTAGAATGCCCAGACCCCAGCGGCCGGAAAGTTCTGCTGCTCAGCAAGACCCTCCTGGGGCTACTTCTCAAAGAGAAGCCTCCTCTGATTTCCTGGCCATGGGCAGGGTCCATGGCACACAGTGGGTCACCAATGAATGTCTACGGGGCATGCAATTTCACGGCGCTGGGCACCGTGGGGCTGTGGGGCAGCCCGGGCCACGCCATGGGTCTCCTGAGTACAGAGGGGCGTGGCAGGAGGGAGGCAGGTACAGAAGTCACAGCATGCCAGCGACAGAAGCCGCGCTGGACATCCGCTTCATTCTCTGCACAGGCTCTGGGCTGCTCTAGAAGATGCAGGTTTCGGACTAGATGAGCAGTCTTCAGTACCAGTGACCTGACAGAGCCCCTGCTGGGACCTTTTTGTTTTTTTTTTTTTGAGTCAGAGTCTGGCTCTGTCATCCAGGCTGGAGTGCAGAGGCACCATCTCTGCTCACTGCAACCTCCACCTCCTGGGTTCAAGAGATTCTCCTGCTTCAGCCCTCTGAGTAGCTGGGATTACAGGCACCCACCACCACACCTGGCTGACTTTTTTTTTTATTTTTAGTAGAGACGGGGTTTCACCATGTTGGCCAGGCTGGTCTTGAACTCCCCACCTCAGGTGATCCACCCGCCTCGGATTACAGGTGTGAACCTCCGCGCCTGGCCCTTCTGGGACTTCTGTTACAAGGGCAGGCTCCTTGTCCTAACCCCAGAGATTCTCACTCAGGGGCCCCTGGCAGGACTCAGAATCTGTATTTCCTATGCTGCCCAGTCCCGCCACCGGAAGTACTAGAGGAGGTGATCCCCAATGGCCCTTCAGCCTCAGTTTCCTTGAGCTCTGGAGCTAAATGTGATCATTCAAAAGAGAAGTTCTGTAAAAGAGTCTTCATTCACGGGGTATCCCTTCAACTCCCCTGGGGAAATCTGCTCCTTAGAAATTCCACCAATTTTCCTTCCCTTTAAAAAGAGGACCCACTGGGGGGCTGAGAAGGTGACCTGTGTGTTTCTTGACAGGCTTGCCCAGGTACAGGTGAAGCTTGCGATGGAGTGGCCAGGCGAGCGGGACCGTGCCCACCCCTCTCACTGCTGCATGGCCCCCTGGCTGCCTGGCAGCTGTTCCGCAGTGTCCTGCTGAGCCCAGGGACCTGCCTGGAAGTTTTGCTCACAAGCAGCCCCCTCTGGCCTCCCAGGAGGCCCGCAGCTACAGGCACCCTGCAGGGGTGGGTGGCCGGAGCCTCAGACCTGGAGTGGGCTGGCGCAGGTGCTCTCCAAGGAGAGGGTTCACCTCAGAGGGCCAAGGGCCAATCACCCCCCTCGCTGAGCCTCGGTTTCCCCGTTTGTTCAGTGAGAGGACCCTGGCTGGCCTGCCTCCCAGAGGGCGCTAATGCGAGGGACAGGGATGACCCGCACCCTCCAACCTGAGCCCCCTCCGTAAGGCGGAGTGAAGCCCAGGCCTGGCCCTCTGCCCCCTCCACCGAGGAAAGGCAAGAGAAACCCGGACACCTTCAGGTGGGGCCAGGCAGGAGGCCGCAGCCCCACGGGGCCCGGAGAAAAGGCCCAAGGCGGGGGCCAGGCTGAGCCGCAGGTTTCCAGGAGCCGGTCGGGGAGCAGCTGCGGCGGAGCGGACCCTCCCGTCCTGGCGGCTCTGCCCTGTGTGACTCTCAGTCCCACCTCAACTGACTGTTGGAGGCTCCTGGCGGCCCCGCGCCCTCCTGGGAGAAAGCCACCTCCTGCAGCAACCGGGCTCTAGCGACCAGCCTGGGACCCCGAGTTCTGGAAACACTTCCGAAAACTTACAATGTCCAGAAAGGGACGTCATCGTGGGCCCGGCCACCCCAGGACTCTGGCCATCGGAGCTAGAGATTGAGGCAAACTACAGAACAGCCTCAGGCCCAGAGCATCCATTTACAGACAGCAAACCAAGGCCCCGAGGCTGGAGGCGAACCCGCTCAGCGTGGAGCCGCGGACTCCGCTTCCCAAGTCGGGAGGCCCTTTCTTCAGTGCTGTGGTCTGAGGAAGTTTGCCTCGTGCTGGCTTCCCATTCCCTTTCGCTCCCCCTTAGACGGGCCCGTGCCTGGGTCCCCCCGGTGGGTTCCTCAAGGCACGCCTGGGTGATTCCGCTCCCCAAGGAGGCTCTGGGGCGAGAGGCCACAGAGAGGTGGAGTCTCTCAGACCCTCAGCTCAGCCTCGACGAAACACGCACACCCTGACTTCCATCAGCCGAGGGAGGAAAACCAAGTGTTCATTTCACCACATCACCCACCTCGAAGCTTCCTGCTACCCCCTGGGGACAGCAGAGCTCTGGGGTGGGGTTTTTTTTTTGTTTTTTTTTTTGGGACAGAGTCTCACTCTGTCGCCCAGGCTAGAGCACAGTGGCGTGATGTCAGCTCACTGCAGCCTCTACCTCCCGGGTTCAGGCCATTCTCCCACCTCAGCCTCCAGAGCAGCTGGGATCACAGGCATGCACCACCATGCCCAGCTAATTTTTGTGTTTTTAGTAGAGACAGGGTTTCAGCATGTTGCCCAGGCTGGTCTTGAACTCCTGACCTCAAGTGGTCCACCTGCCTTGGTCTCCCAAAATGCTGAGATTACAGGCATGCGCCACTGAGCCCAGCCGCGTGGTGGAAATTTTTAATCTCATTTTTACAAGCATTTGGGAGAGCATGTAAGGGAGGCCTGGGGTTTGAACCCTGGTCTTTGTCCCCAGGAGTGAGCTCTAGAAAGGGAGAAGAGAAAGCCAAGATGGTAGCGGCATTTACGCTCAAAGGATAACGCCGAGCGTCCTGTGCAGGTGCAGTGAAGTCTCCCTGCGCTTCTGCAGCCCATTGTTACCTCTTAGCCACCGCAGTTCCGTGAGGGGCACGTTGGTAGCCCCATCTGGCAGGTGAAGAAACAGGCTGGGAGGGAGCACCTGTCCTGGGTGGGGTCACCTAGCTCGTAAGGACAGAGGCACAGTTGGAGAGGCACCATCTCTTTCCCCCACCTTCCACTGCCTCTGTTCGGAATTCTCTGGCAAGTTGTGCATAGCATTGACCTGCACGCGCCCTTCAGTTTTACATGTGGGGAAACTGAGGCTCTGAGAGGTGGCCACACACTGGTGTAGACGCTCCAACCAGCCCGTCACCTCCAAGCCTAGTGGCTTCTCTAGACGAGTCCCTTCCAATTGCACCCTCTGTCCCTTGGTTCCCTGGCTCTTCCCAGACCCCCAGAGCCCTGGCCCTAACACCAGCCACCTCATGGTCCCTCTGCCACCATGGGAACCAGACCTCGGACAGAGGCAGCTGAGGCAGAGGACAGGCAGGGGAGACGTTCACAAAAGCCAGCACAAGATGCAGCCGTTTGGTGCTTCCATCTTTTTGCAAATCCTGAAATAACGCCTTTTAATTGCTTCATTTTCTGTATTCGTTCATTTTATTTAGACTAGTCTGGGGCTCTCCAGCCTGGTATATTAGAGGACGTCTTATTGTTTAATAATAATCCTGAGCCTTCATGTAGTACGTTTCATGTTCAAAGTGCTGGACAGAGTTCACTAATTAATCTGATCATGAACGGCTGCCCTGGACAGGTTTGCCCGAGTTCTCAGGCCCTTAATTGTGAGGCGTGGAACTCTGCCTGCCGCCTGACCCCTGGTTCCCTCTCTGGACCCCCAGTTCTGTCCGCAGCTGGGACTCTAGGCCATCAATCACAGCTGACCTGTGTGCTGGGTCATGCGCAGGGCTGGGGGACACGGAGCAGGGGCAGACACGCTGCCACCTTGAAGGGGCCTGGAGCAGCGAGGGAAGAGACTCTAGGGCTGAGACACGTCTCGGTGGAGAGAAGCCTGGGAGGGCGGAGCACAGGAGGCGGTGACCCACTGGTCTTCAGAGCCGTAGGAGGAGGGGACCTGAGGAGCGAAGAGGAGCTCTCCAGGCAGGCCGGCCAGGCAGGAAGGGCATTCCAGGAGAGTGCAGCCTGTGTCCAGAGGTTCAGGGCTTAGAGGAGGAGCGGGAGAGATGGCACAGAGGCTGGGCGGGGCTGCAGGGGCAGAGGCCTGCCGAGGAACTGGACCTTACGCCACGGACGGACAGTGGGGCCTTCACGGTGGTTCTGCACATTCCAGATTCTTCTGCAGGCTGCGAGGGGCTGAGCCAAGGACAGTCAGGAAATGGAGAAGCCTGAGCCAGGGCAGAGGGAACGGAGGCTGAATCCAGGAACGACTGGTGGGACGAAGGACTCGGGAGACCCGTCAGATGTTGGGAGTGGAGGGGAGCATGGCAGGGGGTGGCCTGAGGGTCCCAGAGTGCAAGCAAAAGTCCCTAAAGGGGGCTTGGAGAGGCAATGCCTGCAGGACCCTTCCAGTGTAGCTGCGGGTGAGACGTGGGGTCTTCACTGAATGACGCTGCATGGATTCATGGGTCTAGAGCTTGGGCAGGGCATGGAGAGGTCTGGAAAGAGCCATACTTGGTGTCACTGGGTCCAGGTGGCATTTGGTACCCCGGGAGTGTCTGGGCCCATCTATGGGGACATCAGTAATTAAAGGGGTAGTGGAGGCAAGGGGCTGACACAGGCCACTGAGTGAGCTGGGCAGCGTGGGGCAAGATCTGAGCAAGGTCCGCCGGCTGGCACAGTGCCACTGCCACTGAGGGAGGAGGCTGGGCAGCAGCAGGGGGAGGAGAGGCCCGTGGAGGAGGGACCAGTGCTGGAGAGAAGCTTCTAGGTGATTGCGTCCGCAGACCCAGTGGAGGAAAGGAGGCTGGCTGCCAGAGCAGGGGCCTGAGGGGTCCAGCACGGGTGTCTGCTTCCACCACGCGGTGCGGGTGGGAGGAGCGGATGGGGCAGGTGCGCTGGAGGGACCCAAGGGGGCTCACCTGCAGCTGGAGGAGCCCAACCCTTCCCTGTGGAGGGAGGACGCAGAAGCCAGAAGCGGAGGCCCCGCCCCTGCCCTTGGTCACCCCAGTCCCCTTCCTGCAGAGCCGGGAGGAGCCCGGGGCCATCAGGTGGGGCAGGCCTGGGTCTCGTGGAGGCTCTTGTCTATGCTTGTCGGCCAGCTGTGCCCATGGAGGGTCGCAGTGTTCTTTCCACCTGGGGGCTGTCAGAGCCCCTAATGGTCCAGCTGGAGCTCCCTGCCTGGTAGGCACCAGCCACCAGCAGCTGTTCCTTCGGGGGCAGGGTCTCAGCTGTTTTGTTGGGGGGCGTGGCCCACCACCCTCCCTCTCAGGTAACCCTTCAAGAGCCAATGCCGGCCCCAACTTCCAACTCCCCGCTCATATGGCTGGGAGGGAGCTGCCAGGCCGCGGGTCCCACCTCCCCACTGGCCCAGATGCAGCCCCTGCTGGCCATGCGCAACCTGCAGCCTCCGGTCCTGGAAGACCAGGGGACAGCACAGAAGCGGGAGGGTGAGCAGGAAAGCAACGGGGGCCAGGCCAGTCCTGTGCCACTCAGCCCTCGCCCTGCAGCGTCTTCCACCTGATAAAGAGGGGCTCAGAGATTCCCACCTTCTGCAGGTCCATGTCAGCAGACAGGGGTGGAAATGGGGCACGGGGAGACCAGGAGGGGCGCAGGACAGGGAGCAGGGGAGGAGGGACTGGGAGTACCCGCAGGAGAAAGGGCGCAAAGGTGGGGAGGTGCTCCCTGGCGTCTCTGTGTGTTGGCCACAGACGTAACAGCAGAGCTGGGAGGCAGGAAGGAGGCGTTGACTTGGTAGGGCTGGGGCTCTGCCAGGTATTCGGGACTCGGAGACAGAGACGTTGCTGCCCTGGAGAGAGGGAAGTGTCTCCACTCAGGGGTTTGGAGTCTCCACTCAGGGCTGTGACTAACGAGGTGCTCACCGTACAGGCCTGGCTCCCTCCCGGGCTCATGAGTCCCCGGGGCTGGGAAGGAGAGGAAAGTTAATTGAGCATCTAATAGCTAACAGGTCCTGTGCCAAATAATAATAATTAACTTTTATTGAGCACTGTGCTTGGCACTCCTGAGCTTGTCACAGGAACTATTTCATTTAAGGTTCACCACAACCCTATGAGAAAAGTGCCACTCCACACTACAGCTGGGGAAACTGAGGCACCCTGAAGTTAAGTGATATGGCCGGGCTGCACCACCAGGATTGGAACCCGGCAGCTGAACGCCCTCATGCCAGCCCTGCACTTGTGATGCTACCGTTCACGTGTGCCGACGGGGGCACAATGCACCCAAGCGCCCCATCGTGGCTGCTAAACAGGAGCCTGGCTGCACACGGAGCCCTGCAACATTCTCCCTGAACTTCCCCTCTGTCCGCCACATCGGCCCAGGCCAGGGGACACTGGGTGGCCAGAAAGAAGGCCATCCATCCGCACACACCAGTGAACATCTGCACGGGTGTTCAGCCCCCTCGAGGGGCTTTTGCTTACAGTGATAAGCCTGCTGACTGTGGGGCCAGTTTCAGAGAGACCCTTGGCCTGAGGCCTTCTCTAGTTGCAGAATCCTGGGGGCTGGACCGCAGCAGCTCTGCCCGCTGGTGCAGAAGCAGGAGCCGATTGTAACGACCGGCGCAGGCGAGCTGCTGCTCTCCGGTCACGGACTGGCTGGCTGCCCTTCTGCTTCTGCCCCAGACTCTGTGCCCACTGCCTGGAGCCATGGGGTGGCCAGAAGTGGCTGGAAGCTGGGCCAGGGCCAAGGAACTGCCTAGGCTCCCGTGCAAAGCAGCTGCAGTGGGCGGCAGCTCTCGGGGCACTGGCTTCTTCCTTGAGCCGGCAGACCCGCCTCGCTCCATGCTTCACGTCCTTCTCCACGGCCCGGCTGGCCCTCTGGGCTCCTGGCCGCACTTAAGAACTCAATACGGCGATTTCCTTTGCATGTTGCAGGATACTAACAGAATGGCTTAATGCGGTAACCTAAATGGGTTTGTCAAACAAACCAGAATCCTGAGTTTCCAGAATCCTGGAAAGTCCCCTAGACATTATGCGATCCACACTAACTTGGCCTGAGCCGGCGGCTAGCCAACCCTTGCTGAATACCTCCCATGATGGGAACCTCACTACATTTAGGGCAGCCTCTTTCACTTCTCAACTGCTCTGGCTGGAAACTTTACAATCTGCCCTCAGCAGTGTGCACCAGTACCTAGAACACTGTTATCCTTTCCCACAGAGCAGGTCAAGTGCTAGAAAGCAGGACGCGCGTGGCCGACTGAAGCACGGCTTCCACATCCAGTGTTGCCCGCCCGCCCTCCCGCCGCACAGGGGAGGACCAGCCTCCTACCTGTTCCATCCACGGAGTCTGATCCGGCCGTTGGGCCAGCTCACAGTTCTCCCGGCCCCTTGGCTCATCACTGCTTCCTAAGAGCTCTTCCAGCCTCCTTTTAAGATGAGAAACATCTATTTTAGTTCATAGAGTTTGCCAAAGGCCCCATGAAGGTGACCTCACCCTGTGTGTGAGCCCTTTGCTGGTGGAGGGAGCTGGTGTGGCCTGGGAGAGAGAGTGCGTGGCTAGGACCCCAAGGGCCCGGGTGGTACCATCTACCGGATATTGGTCAGGAACAGCTGGGGTGTCCGGCCAAGGACTCCCCACTTGCTAAGCTGTGTGCCCTGGTGGGGGCTGCATCCTCCCAGAGGCGCGCCTTCTAATTCACACAAAGCAACTCTAAGAGCTAGATCCAGCCTCGCTTGGGGAAGTCAAATTATATGTTTGAGCCTCAGTTTCCCTACCTGTAAAACAAGGATAAAAACAGTGGAGGTACCAAGGAAGTGCTTAGAAATATTTGGGTATGGTTGGGGTGGGGGGGAGGGGCAAAAAAATAAAAATAATGATAAATAATAAAAAAATTTAAAGAAATATTTGGGTATTTTTGTTTTGTTTGTTTTTCTTTTTTTGAGATGGAGTTTCACTCTGTTGCCCAGGCTGGAGTATAGTGACCCAATCTCGGCTCACAGCAAGCTTCGCTTCCCGAAGTCAAGCGATTCTCCTGCCTCGGCTTTCTGAATAGCTAAGATTACAAGCACGTGCCACCAGGCCTGGCTGATTTTTGTATTTTCAGTAGGGACGAGGTTTCGCTATATTGGCCAGGCTGGTCTCAAACTCCTGACCTCAAGTGATCCTCCCACCTCGGTCTCCCAAAGTGCTGGTATTATAGGCATGAGCCATTGCACCTGGCCAGAAGTGCTCAGAAATATTTGAATGAATGGATGGATGAATGAATGATGCCCATCTTACTGGTCTGTGGCTTACACTACACCCTCAACCCCTTGGGTACTCGGTGAAGAATCACTTTCCTCTCATTTTACCTCCTTCTCTTTCTTAGGTCAAACGAAGAAATGCCTGCTGCATTTGTCCTTCCTCAGGCACCAGGGCCCTGAGTCTGTCTTGAATTTCCTCTCTCTGCAGCAGGCTCTGTGCCAGGAGCATCCTCAGCAGTTCCCCACCACCACCAAGGTGAAGATGAAGGGCGGGCGGCTGCACGTGGAGGTAGAGGAGGCTGGTGGGCCTCTGGGCCTGGCCGGCTGTCTTGGCCATGGGCTGGGGGAGGAGCTGTGCTGTCCCTGCGACCCTCCCCAGTGGAGGCGATTCGAAGCCATGACAGAGGAGGAAAGTGAGTCTTCTGCCACCCAGCAGCTGCAGCGGGCCTGTTACATCACAGTCCACACACCCAGCTGCCTGTCACCCACCCGGACAACACCCCAGCCCAGCCCCTGCCCTGGTGCGGTGACTCATCACTGCCGCCTCTTCCAAACAGCTGGCGGGCCCCGTCTTGCCGCAGCCGGCTGGCACCTTGGGCTCCTGTTCTTATCAGGATCACTGCAGGGAATATGGCGTGCGCAGCCTCACTGTCTCCCAAGGTGAGGTGGCCCAGGGTGGTCGGACCCTGCCGACCAGCACCAGGGGTCCAGGGTCAGCCTCAGACTGCCACTGTGAAATTGCGCCTGTCGGCTGTGCAGTTAAACAGCTCTGCCACCTGTTACCTGAGACTTTGGACACATTTCCTAGCGTCTGAGCCTTGGTTTTAGCTGCTGTAAAATGGGAATAATAATGACATCTACCGCTCACAGTGTCTTGAGATAACGCTTATGAAGCCCTCAGTGTCACATGCTTGATGCAGAATAAGAAATTAATAATAAAATAGTGTAATTGCTTTCATAATGTTAGACTGTTCTTTATTTATTTACTTATTTATTTATTATTTAGTAGAGACAGGGTCTCACTACATTGCCCTGGCTGACCTCGAGCTCCCGGGTTCAAGTGAGCCTCCTGCCTTAGCCTCCCAAAGTGCTGGGGTTACAGGTGTGAGCTACTGCGCCCAGCCCTGTTCTTTTCATTTACTAGTGGTCAAAGCCACTGCCAATGTGCTTTTCAATGACACATGACAGTGTGGAGAAGAGAAAGAAACAGCATAATCTTTGAATTATAGACATACTAAATGGCTGGGTACGGTGGCTCACACCTGTAATCCCAGCACTTTGGGAGGCCTAGGTGGACGAATCACGAGGTCATGAGTTCGAGATCAGCCTGGCCAACATGGTGAAACCCTGTCTCTACTAGAAATAAAAAAATACAAAAATTAGCCAGGCATGGTGATGGGCGCCTGTAGTCCAGCTACTTGGGAGGCTGAGGCAAGAGAATCGCTTGAACCCAGGAGGCAGAGGTTGCAGTGAGCTGAGATCACACCACTGCACTCCAGCCTGGGCGACAGAGTGAGACTCTGTTTCAAACAAAACAAAACAAAACAAAACAAAAACCATGCTAAATGAGTTGATGGTCACTGGCTGGGGATTATTGGTGGGAAGGACGAAACAAAAGCATGAAGGTTCTTAAAGCAGGGTGGGATGCCTGGGGGATCGTTATACTATTTGTTCTTTGTGCTGATGTTGACTTTGTGTATGTTTGACATTTTCATAATAAAACAGTTAAATAAAATCATGGTGTGTACGTGGCAAAGCGATTGACTGGACGTCACCCTCACTCGCTGACTGAAGTGGAGCAGGTCTAATGGCAATCTTTACTGAGGACTTGTTCTCTGCCTGGCTGGGAAACCAAAACCGAGGGCTGCGGGGCCCAGCCCTTCCAGTTTAATATGAGGGCGGCGCATAACATCTCTTTTGCAGATGAGCTCAAAAGAGGGGTCTTCTGAAAGGGACCGTGTCTGTTGGTCCAGAGCCCAGTTCAGGGCAGGCAGGCATAGAAGCAGGAGGAACATTTCAGAGCAAAGCCCCCAGGCACTTGCACA
This sequence comes from Plecturocebus donacophilus, assembly GCA_004027715.1. Lineage (NCBI taxonomy): Eukaryota > Metazoa > Chordata > Mammalia > Primates > Pitheciidae > Plecturocebus > Plecturocebus donacophilus. The sequence continues at coordinate 21,596 of PVKP010016729.1, forward strand.
CAGCCTGAGAAGTTCTGGACTCAGCATGCCATGTGACGCCAGAGGTGGCAGGTGACAAAGCCGGGTGGGTGACAGGTGGCAGGTGGCAGGTGGTAGCAAAGCCAGCCTGTGTTGCTGGGCATTCACCTGGAGGCTGAGAAGTGGCCCAGGAGGCTCCAGCAGGTGACAGAATCACTTGTGGTCAGACTCGTGCTTTAGGAGGCTCATTCCACAGCGGTGGGAACGAGGGCTGGGTGGGCCGGGAGGTCGTGTAAGATTCAGAAAGTAAAATCTACAGGACTGGGGTGGGATCAGATGGAGGTGGGAGCAGGACTCTGGACTGACCCCCCAGTTTGATTTGATTTGCAGAATCTGAATGTAGGGAGGGAACAAGTAGGATGGACCCCCAAGGCTGAAGAGCTGAAAGCAAAGCTCCCGGACACCTGCCGTCAGGACTCTCCAGGAGACTGATGTGCAAAGTTCAGCCACAGCTAGAAAAGGGGGTTTGGGGTGTGAGTGTGGAGGTGACAGCCAGGGAGTGAGTGGGTCACCAAGGGGAACCTTGACAGTGAGAGGAACAGAGGTCAGTCAAGGGCACCCCATCATGAAAAGGGGTGAGACGGGAAGGAGAGAGCCATGCCGTGGAAGCAGCCCAGGAGAAAGGGTTGGGAGGCGGGCTGCCTGCAGGACGGGGCTGGGGTACAGGGCGTCTGCTCATCAGATCTGGCAGCAAAGCCATCGCTGGAGCCTGCTGCAGAGGTGCAGCCCAGGGAGGGCTTGTTTAGGGTGGGCTGAGTTTACAGACAGAGGGGGAAGAGCCAATGAGAAGAAAAGATAAGACACAGGAAAGGCAAAAGCCCGGAGGAGTGGGCTGTGAGCAGGAGCTGGAGGTCTGGGGGCCTGGGGTCCCTGATGGCTTGTGCAGGATGAGCAAATGAAGACTCAGCGTCCTCATGAGCAGCACAGTGTATAACAGCTTCCTCAGAGTGTGCAGGGTGGGACCAACACAGCAGCACACTGGGCTTCAAAGGGCCGAGCAGATCAAGTATAGGCGAGGATGGAGAGCAACCGGAGCCCTCACCCACCACTGGGGGATGTGGGAAGGCACAGTCGCTCTGCAGAATGGTCAGTCCCATCTACACCTGGCGGGTAACCCAGCCATTCCACTCCCAAGTGCTTACCAAGACATGAAAGCTTATGTCCATGCAAAGACTGGTACGCCGACATTCCCAGAAGTTTTATTTGCAATAGCCCCAACTAGAAACAACCCAAATGCTCATCAACAGACGGATGGGTAAGAAGCTGTGGTCAAGACATGCCAAAGGATAATACTCTCAAGGACAGAAGGAAGAAAAGAAGGAAGGGAGGAAGGAGGGAGGGAGGGAGGGAGGAAGGGAGGAAAGGGAGCAGGGAGAGAATATCCCCACCCATGGTGGGGAGGCAGACGCTGTCTAACTCTGTACCCAGAGGAAACCGGTCTGGAGGACAGCGGGCAAATCCCATCCCTCTTGCCCTTCAGTGCCCGTCACGTGGCAAGCACTGGGAGCCCTGTTAACCACAGTGACTGATGACACGGATGTGGGACAAGCAGGGAACGCCAGTGCTGGGCTCCAGGCTGGGAGGCAGCTCCCTGCTGTGTCCTGCCCTCGCCCAGCCACCCCTCTGCCCAGCTGCAAGCCTCTGTGGCCAGTTGGGGTTCCTCCCCAGCGGCTAAGTGGGTGCAACTCTGGCGGGCTTTTCCCCCAGCCTGGCTGGCCCTCGCCCTCGACTGCTCTGCCTTGGGAACTGCTGTTGCACCTCCGACGTGGATTGGTAAGGGACACATGTACGGAAGGGAGGGTGACTCTTAGATGGCACCAGCCTTGGTCCACAGGCACCAGCTGCAGTCCACACTCTTAGCGTGCCGAGGGTCAGTCTCCATGACTCTTGCCGTGGCGGCCTGCGTTCTGTCGGAAGCTGGACTCATCGCCTTCAGGTTGCAGCCAGCTCTAAGGGCCTCATTTGTGACGTGTGTGTTCTAGAGACGGCCAGAGTCCACGGCCCACTTCGTCATTCTGCAAAAGCAAAGCTGGCTCAGCCTCACTGGCTCCCTGGATGGCTTACGGGTGAATCAGTGGGATGGTTTACAGATGCTGTTGAGTAACCAGCCTCTCTGGGGGTTCCCCGCGCTCCAGGATGTGGCACGCAGAAAGCTGCCGCCCCGGGATGAGCCTGGCCCCAGCGTCATCGCCCAGGTTATGTAAATAGCCAGGCAGTGAGGCGTGCGAAGGGTAGGGGCTGCGGAGGCAGAGGCTTCCGGGGGGAGGTGGCACAGGGCCTGAGGCGAGAGGCGCTGAGGCTCCTAGAACCATGACTGGTGGTTCCCACGCAGGGCAGGCTCTCCAAGGGCCAGTTCTCATGTTTGGTTGTTGATGTTTGGGTATGGAAATGTCAGCCCAGGGAGAGGCAGGCTTGCCTCCTAATCAACAGAATCGTTGCCAGGGATGAGACACCTGCTTCCTTGTGGTTAAAGGGCTTGGCACCTGGGAGGCGGCACAAGACTCAGGCCTAGGAGGATCATTCATGATCAGCTGGGTCAGCAAATTCTTGCCTGAGCACCTACTACACGCTTGTGAGTGGGTCTCTGAACTCATCGTAAAATTACAGGGTTTTAGGGTCGGAACGGACTCATAGTCATCTAGTCACTCCTGCCTTCCAAACGCTGTGCGTGAAGAATCTCTCTAGCAGCTCTCCTGGGCTCTGTTCAGGACCTCGAGAGCTCTGCTTTGTTCACACTCCCAGAGACGCGGAACTCACTGCCACGGGACCGTGGGAAGTAGTCAGTGCTGTCTCACAGCAGCTTCTTGTTTTTTTTTTGAGATGGAGTTTCACTCTTGTTGCGCAGGCTAGAGTGAAATGGCATGATCTTGGCTCACTGCAACCTTCACCTCCCGGGTTCAAACCATTCCCCTGCCTCAGCCTCCCTAATAGCTGGGATTACAGGTACCTGCCACCATGCCCGGCTAATTTTTTATGTTTTTAGTAGAGAAGGGGTTTCACTATGTTGGTCAGGCTGGTCTCGAACTCCTGACCTCAGGCAATCCACCCACCTTAGCCTCCCAAAGTGCTGGGATTACAGACATGAGCCACTGCACCCGGCTAGCAGCTTCTTATTCTAAGGAAGGATTTTCCATACCCAGGGGGTTTGATGCGCCTGCAGAGCCACAGGTTTTTTCATCTACCTGCCAGTCATCCAGGTGTTTCAACACAAAGCCGGAGCTGCTGCTTCTCCCTCTCTCTCTCCTTGTCAGCTGAGATAGAATTCACACACCATCAAACTACTCTTCATGGGTACTTTTAAAATATACACATGAGGCTGAGCAACCGTCACCATGATCTAATTCCAGGTATTTTCATCGCCCCAAAAAGAAACTTCTCACCCCTACCCCCACCATAGCTCCTGGCAACCAGCGACCTATCTCCTGGTCTGTAGATTTGCTTTTTCTACACATTTCATACAAATGGAATCACACAACAGGTGGCCTTTTTTGTCTGGCTTCTTTTGCTCAGCATAGTATTTTCAAGGTTCATCCATGTTGTAGCAAGTATCAGTACTGCATTCCTTTTTACTGCTAAATACTACTCCATTGGATTGATTGACCACAATTTTAAATCCTTTCATCAGTTGATGGACATTTGAGTTGCTTTCACATCTTGGCTATTATGAATAATGCTGCTTCGGATGTTTGTGTACACATTTTTGTGTAAACCTGTGTTTTCATTCTCTTGAGTATTTATCTTAAGAATGGCATTTTTGCCAGGCGCAGTGGCTCACGCCTGTAATCCCAGCACTTTGGGAGACCGAGGTGGGTGGATCACCTGAGGTCAGGAGTTCAAGACCAGCCTGGCCATCATGGTGAAACCCCATCTTTAAAAAAAAAAAAAAGAATGGCATTTTTGGCCAAGTGTGGTGGCTCACACCTGTAATCCCAGCACTTTGGGAGGCCAAGGCTGGCGGATCGCCTGAGACCAGGTGTTTGAGACCAGCCTGGCCAATGTGGCGAAAACCATCTCTACTAAAAATACATTAGCTAGGTGTGGTGGCCCATGCTTGTAATCCCAGCTACTGAGGAGGCTGAGGCACGAGAATCACTTGAACCCAGGAGGCGGAGGTTGCAGTGAGCTGAGATCACACCACTGCACTCCAGCCTGGATGACAGAGTAAGACTCCATCTCAAAAAAAAAAAAAAAAAAAAAAAAAGATTGGCATTTCTGGGTCATATAGTAACTTTCTGTCTAAGTGTTTGGGGTACTGCCAGACTGTTTTCCAAAGTGGCTGCGTATATTCCATCCCCACCAATAGTGATGTGGGTCCAATTCCTCTCCATCCCTTCCAACACTTGTCATTGTCCACCATTTTTATCATGGCCATCTGCCCACCAGGCCCTCACCCTAGTAGGCATGAAGTGACATCTCACTGTGATTTTGATTTGTATTTTCCTGTTGACTAAAAATATCAAACATCTTTTCCAGTGCTCATTGGCCACTTGTATATCTTCTTTGGAGACTTGTCTATTCTGCAAGTTTTAAAATTGTTTTTTTTATTGTTGAGTTGTAACAGTTCTTTATATATTTTGGAAACTTGATTCTTACAAAATATATGATTTAAAAATATTTGGCCGGGTGCAGTGGCTTGCGCCTGTAATCCTAGAACTTTGGGAGGCCGAGGTGGGTGGATCACCTGAGGTCAGGAGTTCAAGACCAGTGTGGGCATCATGGTGAAACCCCATCTTTTAAAAAACAAAACAAAACAAAAATTTCTCTCATTATGTGGGTCATCTTTTAACTTTCTTAACAGTGTCCTTTGGCATACAAAAAAATTAAATTTGACAAAGTTAATTTTTAAATTTTTTCCTTTGTCTCTTGTGCTTTTGGTGTTGCATCTCTTTTTTTTCTTCTTTTTTTTCCTTTTTGTACCTGGTCCTTCAGATTAGGTTACATCTTCTTTTCCTTTCTTTTTTTACTTTCTTTCTTTCTTTCTTTTTTTGAGACAAAGTCTCACTCTGTTGTCCTGGCTGGAGTACAGTGGTGTGTTTACAACTCACTGCAGCCTCAACCTCCTGGGCTCAAGTGATCGTCTCACCTCAGCCTCCTGGGTAGCTAGGATTACAGGTGCACACCACCATAGCCAGCTAATTAAAAAAAAAAAAAGGTTTGGTTTTTTTGTTGTTGTTTCTTTTTTAGTAGAGACAAGGTCTTACCATGTTGCTCAGGCTGGTTTCAAACTCCTGAGCTCAAGCAATCCCCCTGCCTTGGGATCCCAAAGTTCTGGGATTACAGGTGTGAGCCATTATGCCTGGCCAGTATTATATTTTGAATGTAAGCTATCACTTAATCTAAGATCACATAGATTTATACCTAAATTTTCTTCTAAGAGTTTTATAGTTTTAGCTCTTATATTTAAAAATCTTTAATTTTTTTTGAATTTTTAAAATATAGTGTGAGGTAGGGGTCCAAGTTCGTACTTTCATGTGTGGCTATTCAGTTGCCTCGGCACATTTCTTGAAGATTGTTTTTTTCCCATTAGGTTGTCTCGGCAGCCTCATTGAAAATCAATTGTTCATACACATATGAGTTTACTTCTGGAATCTCAATTCTATTCCATTGATCTATATGCTTGTATTTATGACCGTACCATACTGTCTTGATTACAGTCACTTTGTAGTAGGTTTTAAAATTGGGAATTCTGAGTCCTCCCACTTTGCTCTTCTTTACCAACATTGTGTTGGTTATTTTTTGTCCCTTGAATTCCAATATGAATTTTAGAATCAGTTTGGTCAATTTCTGTAAAAGAGCCATCCTGATTTTGATAGAGATTACAATGAATTTGTAGATTGATTTAGGAAGTATTGCCATCTTAGCAATTAAGTCTTTCAATCCATAAGCATGGGATGTCTTCCTCTTTATTTAGGTCTTCTTTAATTTCTTTCAGCAATGTTCTCCCTTTCACTCTTGCCCCTCCCAGCCTTTTCCTTCCAGCAAAACAACTGCAGTTCCCTGAGGGAACACTCAGGACATGGGGACAAGCCCCTCAGCCTCCAGCTGCTCCTCTGAACCTGTTCCTTGTTGTCCATGTTTCCATTACAGGTTGGGGCCAAGAACCCCTAAGCACCGAGCTCCAAGTCTGGCCTGGATGTCTAGGGAAGACGACTCCCCACTCGGGACCCCCATCCCCTCAGACACCATGCTGACCTCAGGTAACCCACTGCTCCTGGCCCCAGCATGCCAGGAGCATTTCCTTGTCTGGTTTCCTCAGGACACTGTGAACTCATTTGAGGCAGTGACCCAGGCTCAGCCAGCTCTGTGCCTCAGAGCGTGACTCTAGGGCTTCTATTAATGTTTGTGGAACAAGGCAACTTCCTCGTTCTGGATCTAGATAACACTGAATTCCACCTGTGTGTACACTTGAGGCTGGCTGCTCTATGACAAGGCAGATCTTATGACAGATCCTAGGAATTAAAATCCTTCTCTCTGCCAGGCATGGTGGCTCATGCCTGTAATCCCAGCACTTCAGGAGGCCAACGCGGGCCGATCACCTGAGGTCAGGAGTTCAAGACCAGCATGGCCAACATGGTGAAACCCCATCTCTACTAAAAATACAAAAAATTAGTCAGGTGTGGTGGTGCACGTCTGTAGTCCCAGCTACCCAGGAGGCTGAGGCAGAAGAATGGCTTGAACCCAGGAAGCAGAGGTTGCAGTGAGCCGAAATCACACCACTGCACTCCAGCCTGGGCGACAGAGCCAGACTCCATCTCAAAAACAAAAATAAATCATAAAATGAAAACCCTCTCTTTTTGGAAACCCAGCATTCTGGGCATTATTGGGGATTTCACTCACCCTTCTCTTTACTCCACAGTCAGCTTCAAACTGTGCTGATGCAGGATTCAGTGCTCTAAATGTTTGAATGGGGGCTTTGCTAGCCTTATGAATTCCCAGAGGCTTAGAGCTGGAGCATTTCAGATGTGATAAGTCATAACAATACTACTCTCATCTCCTGGGGACTGAGTTTTAAATTAAATGTTTGGTTTGAGTGATGCCTTCCAAAGCCTGCAGGCAACATGTAGAACTTTCCAATCGGAGTTGCAAACAGTGAGAACCATGACTCAGTCACTGGAGAGACTGGAAGGGACATCCAAGGTGCTGTTTCGGAGACACTGGATCGCACGAGACAGAAGTAATCAGAAGCTTCCCAGTGGATACAAACAAGATCAGTCAGAACAGAAGAAATCGGACATGTTGTGAAATAGACCCAGCTTCTGAATGCATGCACACTCCCTGGAAGAGACTGAATTCTCTGAAATTCTGCCCACGCCCTCCTGCCGGAGGCTCTCACGAAGGCCATCCAGGAAATCTTCGTTGGCTGAGACAGCCAGCTCCCTATCGCTTACTCAGATGCCATAGTGGGTATGTCACATTCACTACTGATTGATGCAAAGCGAGCCTGGTTTCCTGCCTGGATACTGCCGAGGTGATCATCCTCACCCTCCAGAAATTCCAAAGCAGGTGCAGCTGCACAACCTGGTGCTGGTCCTGCATTCTAGGTGCATCGCACCTTCTTAGAGAGGGTATCATAGAAATCTGACTTTCCAAAACCAACTCCATTCTATAGGAAACTGCTCTCAAATGTTTATTTTTTTTAAAAAAAAAAAAGCATCTTCAGACAACTGAGAATGAGATTCTCAGATCCTGAACTACAGACACTCAAACAAAGAGATAAGCTGAGGAAACAGTCTATGTGGGGGCAGAGGGACACAGGGAATCATTCTTTTTTTTTTTTTTTTTTTGAGACAGAGTTTCACTTTTGTTGCCCAGGCTGGAGTGCAATGGCGCGATCTCAGCTCACCACAACCTCCGCCTCCTGGATTCAAATGATTCTCCTGCCTCAGCCTCCCGAGTAGCTGGGATTACAGACATGTGCCACCACACCTGGCTAATTTTGTATTTTTAGTAGAGATGAGGTTTCTTTATGTTGGTCAGGCTAGTCTTGAACTCCCGACCTAAGGTGATCAGCCCGTCTTGGCCTCCGAAAGTGCTAGGATTACAGGTGTGAACCACTGCGCCTGGCGGGGAATCATTCTTATTGAGTTCTGAAAGGGAGGTTAATTTCACCCATGGAACAAGAAACAGATGGTATAGAACATTCAGAAAATAGAAAACAGCTCTTGGAGAATTAAAAACTTGAGAGCACAAATCAAAACTCAGCAGAAGCACTGGGACATCCAGTTGAAGAATTCTCCTAGGAAGTAGAGCAAACAGGGAAAGTGAAGACTTAGAAGGAAAAAGACAAGAAATGGAAGGTCCCACGATGAGGCCCAACTTTAAAAAAAAAAAAAAGGGCATTCCAGAAAGAGGAGAAAACAAGAGAGGAAATAAACAATGACATTATTCAAGAAAATGTTCTCAAGCTACAGGGCATGAGTATCCAGAGTGAAAGGGCCCTGAGTTCTAGCTCAGCAGACCAGAAGAGATGAGTGACCAAGGCTTTCTCCTGAGACAGTGGCTTGATTAATTTCTCTGAAAAGTTGTAGGCAGTCATTTTTCCCCTGAAATGTGAAGGCACCTCTAGAGGCCTCTGAGAGTCATCGTTGGTTCTAGCAGGTGAGAAGTCATGACAGCAGGAAGTGGAGGTGAGAAGCCTCCATGGGTGGAAAAGGAGGTAGGAGGCCTCGGCAGGTGGAAATGGAGGTGAGAGACCTCAGCAGGGGTGGAAATGGAGGTGAGAGACCTCGGTGGATAGAATTGGAGGTGAGATTCCTCAGTGGTTGTAACTGAAGGTGAGAAATCTCAGCAGGCGGAATTGGAGGTGAGAAGCCTTGGTGGGTGGAATTGGAGGTGGGAAGCCTCGGCAGGTGGAATTGGAGGTGGGGAGCCTAGGCGGGTGGAATTGGAGGTGGGGAGCCTCGGCGGGTGGAATTGGAGGTGGGGAGCCTAGGCGGGTGGAATTGGAGGTGGGGAGCCTCGGCGGGTGGAATTGGAGGTGGGGAGCCTCGGCAGGTGGAATTGGAGGTGGGGAGCCTCGGCGGGTGGAATTGGAGGTGGGGAGCCTCTGCGGGTGGAATTCGAGGTGAGAAGCCTCTGCAGATGGAATTGGAGGTGAGAGGCCTTGGCAGATGGAATTGGAGGCAGCTCCTGAGGATGCCCTGTGTCTGGGGCAGCTGCACAGCCAGGGTGTGAACTGTGTGTGCCCCAATGGCTCCATGCCTAATCAGTGATCTGCTTACCAAAGTGGGCTAGGGGCCCTGGGAGTGAGGCCAGCCAGGAAGCCAGAATGAGATGAGGGGCTTGGACTACCTGCTACCTCTCCCCAGGGAGCTGGAGGAAAGAACTGGCTCCAGGAACAGGCTCAGAGAGGGAAGCCAGACAGAGACCTCCAGGGTAGGTGGACGAGGTGCTTTAAAAATGCATTTCAGCTAAAAGAACAGGTAATCCCATAGCATCATTCCCCCTTGACCTTTCAAAGCCCCTAATCTGATGGCATACCTGTATGTGGATCACTGATGATGCATTTCAGGGTTGAGCAATTCGTTCATATTTACTCTGTGGTTGGGTGTGAAAACACCAAGTCAAGGATAATATCGCAGCTGATTGTTCGCCTCATGGGAGAAGGAGCTGAGGGCCTTTCTGCAAGCGCAGGATTGAGGGTGATCCCTGAGTCATGAGCAGGCGAATGGGAGAGGCTTTTGAATTGAGGCGTTGGGGAGAAGCTTGAGTTATGTAATAGAAGCATGGTGAGCTGTCCTTGATATGATTACCACTCTCAGTAATTATTATTATTTGACCTATGCAGACTAATCCAATTAAATAAGAATTGTTTTGCAATCAAGTTGTTCGGAGGATGGCAGCCTTCTCTCTCTGTGTGGTGAGAAAATTCCCCTGGGTTTGCACTATATTCGGTGGTTTCTCAAACAGCCCCACCTATACGGCTTCTTTTAGGTTTTGATCCACATAACCAAGTGCGTGAAGAAGGCCAAGCATGATTCCCCCCATTTTATGACCAAGGGGTTTGAGGTTCAGAGAAGCCAAATGACTTGCCCAGGGTCACACAGCAGGAAAAGAACATAGGCAGGGCTGGGTTGGTTTCCTAGCCTCCATTTCAGACTTTGCTCTGCCAGTGCTGGCTCATTCCAGCAGCATTGTTAGGCAGCATTGTCCTGGGTGGGAAAAGCAGCAGGTGCTGGAAAGCCCAGGAACTTTAGATTAAATAAAATACTGTAATGCTGGTCCCCATAACGAGCCCCACGGGATGGTGGTGAGGCTCGGGTCCTGCCCTGGAGCCGTGCAAAGCCTGTGAGGCTGAACCCTCCACTAAAAGCCAACCAGGCTGTGCTGGGAGAAGCCTGGGCACCTTTTGCATTTGGAAGGAGACTCAAGACTCTTGTTTTTGGCATTCCAACATGTAAATGTGCTTTTCCTCCTGATTATAACAGCATGACAAGTTTACCAGAAAAATTTTTTAAATACAGAAAACTGCCAGGCACGGTAGTTCATGCCTGTAATCCTAGCACTTTAGGAGGCTGAGGTGGGTGGATCACCTGAGGTCAGGAGTTCAAGACCAGCCTGGCCATGATGGTGAAGCCCCATCTTGGAAAAAAATAAAATACGGAAAACTATGAATGATGATATAAAAATTGCCCAAATCTCTACTAATATTATAAATAGAATTTCCTGTCTGTGGGTTTTCATGTATAGATGAGGATTTCTTGTTTTAAAGACTAGGTTCATGCTACACATGGTTTTGCATACTGAGGGTTTTTTTTTTTTTAATTTAACTTACTTCATGATTCTCTTACCATGATGCTAGTCTTTGAAAATATAATATTTTCAATGATACAGTATTCCATCATATGCAAAAAGCCTTTTGTTTTTTCATCTTTGAAAAACCACAGACATGAATAAAAATCAGAAAGAATGGGTGACAGACTGTATGCATTTACATTTCCAAGCATAAAAGTCTCTTCTTGAAAAACAAAGGGAAAACAATTTTTGAAAAATCACACACATGCGTGCAGACACGCACACACACACACACACACACACACACACACACATACTCCAATGGAGCCTAAAAGACATTTGACAAAATGTAGCATCTTTTCCTTAAAAAAACTCTAAACAATAGATTATGGAAACCATTTGGAAATATAAAACATTGACCAAGAACCAACAGAGGATAGTTTTCTAAAAAGTGAATTTCTAGAACCAAGTTCATTTAAATCAGGAAGCGAATAAGGATGATGACATCACCATTATTATTATTGAGTATTGTGGTGGTTTCAGCAAATGCAGTAACATCAAAAGCCTATAAAACCATTTTGGGACCTTGGAAAACAAGAAATAAATCTGTCTATTTTTATTGATGATATGTCTATGCACTTAAAAAACTCAAGAGATTAGTAAAAGTAACTAGAAATTATCAACGAGTATTGGTGACATTGCTAGATACCAAATAATTACACAAATATTGACAGCTTCTCTATTCTAGCCGTAAGTAACTAAAATGCAAAAGAATGTATTTACAATAGCAGCCAAAGCTATAAAGTGTTTCGAAATAAAATGTAGCAAGAAAGAAAAATGTCCTATGTGAAAAATCAAACTCTAATTGGATGGCGTACAGCAGACTGAATGAAGAGAAAGCCACATCCTACTCTTGAATGGAAATGTATGTGTTTAACTTAAAGTACCCCTTCTAGAGTTAATGTATAAAGTTAATGCAACTTCACATAGAATTCTGACGGAGTATTTTTTTCTTTTATTTATATATTATATACTTAATATATATATATATATTATATACTTAATATATATATATATTATATATTTTCTCTCATATATATATATATGTTTTATAGAGATGGGGTTCTCACTCTGTTGCTCAAGTTGGTCCCAAACTTCTGGCCTCAAGTAATCCTCCCACCTCAGCCTCCCAAAGTGCTGGAACCAACCCAAGTGTGAACCACCCATACCTGGCCAAGTATTTTTTAAGAGACGGAGAACTGAATAAATTATCATAGTTTATTTGGGAAAATTAATTCCTAAAAAAAAAAAACTTTTTGAAATAGAATCCTTGGGGGAATTTGCATCTCCAGATCAGGACATGCCCGAAAGCCACTCTATTCAAAGAAACAGGCTGTTGGCAAAGGAATAGAAACCTAGACTTAGAACCAGAGAAAGCAGAAACAGATCCCAGTATGTTTAAGATTCTGGCCTTCAATCTTACAATTTATAAAATGATCAATTTTGGCTGGGTGCAGTAGCTAACGTCTATAATCTCAGCACTTTGGGAGGTGAAGCAGGTGGATCGCCTTGAAGTCGGGAGTTTGAGACCAGCCTGACCAACATGGAGAAACCCCATCTCTACTGAAAAAAAAAAAAAAAAAAATTAGCCGGGCGTGGTGGCGCATGCCTGTGATCCCAGCTACTCGGGAGGCTGAGGCAGGAGACTCATTTGAACCTGGGAACAAGAGGTTGTGGTGAGCTGAGATCACGCCATGCACTCCAGCCTGGGTGACACGAGGGAAACTCTGTCTAAAAAAAAAAATCGATTTTGACAAAGACAAACATCAACAGCAAGACAGTAAAGATTTCTTTCTTTTTTCTGTTTTTAAAGGAGATTACTTAACAATTTGACGGTAGGAAAAACTCTTTTAACTCTGAAGTGATTTTTTTTTAAAGACAGACATATTTGTTGATATTAAGCCATTTACGATTGTTTATAGCCAAAGATACCATAAATGAGGTGCCAGTTACATACACTTGCCACTCAGAGGACAGAGAGTGGCTTCATATCTTCCATGACAAGAGTTCTTACAAATTAATAAGAGACAATCACCCAATTAAAAAACGAACCAAGGATCTAGAGGAGCAATTCACCAAAGGGCAAACCCAAATGGCTGTCAAAAATGTGTCAAGATTCTCTGCAATTTAAAATAGTAGTCAGATGATTCTTTTTTTTTTTTGAGATCAAATCTCGCTCTGTTGCCCAGGCTGGAGTGCTGTGACCCGATCTCAGCTCACTGCAACCTCTGCCATCTGGGTTCAAGTGATTCTTTTTTTTTTTTCTGTCCCTCCAGCTTAGCTTTACTACATTAGGTTCAAGTGATTCTTGTGTCTCAGCCTCCCGAGTAGCTGGGACTACACGTGCATGCCACAACACCTGGCTAATTTTTGTATTTTTGGTAGAGACAGGATTTCACCGTATTAGCCAGGCTGGTCTCAAACTCCTGACCTCAAGTGATCCACCTGCCTAGGCCTCCCAAAGTGCTGGGATTACAGACGTGAGCCACTGTACCTGGCTCAGATGATTCTTTACAACTATAAAACTACCAAAATTTAAAAAGAGCAATAACATCTTTTGCTCCTGAGGTATGAGGAAATGAGGACTCGTTTACTAGTTACAGCTTACTTGAGAGTGTTGAGAGTCAATCTGGCAATATCTGTTAGAACAATCTACATATAACTTTCAGATCTGCAATCATCCCTTTCCTGGGAATCCAACACATAGACACAGCATCCGTACATAAGGCTTGATATTCAAGAATCGCAGCCCTGGAAAACTGTGGGAACAAAGTGAATGCCTATCAACAGGAGAGGGTTCAATAAAGTACAGTAATTCTCACCTTACGCTTAATGATGTAGCCATTTAAAAGAACGAATTTGAGCTACGATTGTTGACTTCTTTGAGAAAACTAACATGAAAAAAAACTGCGTAAGGTATGGTCTGACTTTTGTAAACAATGTGATGAAAACCATATACATTCTTGTGAATTAGCATATGAGCAAAGAGACATATATGTGGGGTTGTTAGTGTGGATGTCCTAGGGAAGCTCTGTACGTGGAGATGGGAAGCTGCATGAAGGGAGGGCGGAAAAGAAAAAAATTCCACCCCCAAAAGGAAAATGAACCAAAGGGGGAAGAGTGGGTGTGTGCGTGTTTGGCCCAGACCCAGGGGAACCCTGTGAGACCTACCCTCTCTGTCAATAAATACACAGCACGGCTGGCTGCGGTGGCTCACGCCTGTAATCCCAGCACTCTGGGAGGCCGAGGCAGGCAGATCACCTGTGGTCGGGGGTTTGGGACCAGCCTGACCAACACGGAGAAACCCCATATCTACTAAAAATACAAAAATGAGCCCCGCATGGTGGTGCATGCCTGTCATCCCAGCTACTCAGGGGGCTGAGGCAGGAGAATCACTTGAACCCAGAAAGCTGAGGTTGCCGTGAGCTGAGGTCACGACGTTGCACTCCAGCCTGGGAAACAAGAGTGAAACTCCGTCTCAAAAAAAAAATAAGAAACTAAAAAAATAAAAGACAGCACGGAGCTTCTCCTCTCACACCTAGCAACTGGGAAGGGGAGACACACGCTTAGCAGCTTGTGCCTAATACGACTCAGAGCTGGAGAGCAAAATTATTCCTGTGTTTACTTCTTCAGAGACAAGATGATGGTGAAAATCTCACGGTGTCCTCTGTGAGATAATAAATAATAAATAATAAATAATAAATATATATATTTATTTATTAATATATATAATATATTTATTTATATAATAATATATATAATATATTTAATATATATTTATATATATTAATTAATTAATAATATATATTAATATATAATATAATATATATAATTTATATAATAAATATATATAATATATTTATTAATATATATATTATATAAATAAATATAATAAATAATAAATATATACGTTGATCTCTGCCCCGAGTTCCCGGCACAGCGCTCCTAAAATCTTGTAATTTCTCGAGCAAGAGGTGTGCTAGGATAATCTTTTGTTCTAAAGTTTGGTCTTCACCCCAATGTTTGAGACAGAGCTCCTGAAACCTTTGTAGATAGGGATGCTAGGTGTAGAATATTTGGTTCTAATATTCAGTCTTTGATCCTGGTGCTGACACAGAGCTCCTAAATCCTTGGAATTTCCCGGGTGATAGGAACATTTTTTTTTCTAATGAAGTCATTCTTTGTGGACTCCTGGCCTGGGGGACGGTCGCCAAAAATCCCAAGCCATGATTAATAGTTTAGAGCTTTCAGCTTCACCCCCTCATTCTCCAGAGGAGAGGAGCTAGAAATTGGGTAATAATCAATCATGCCTGTGTTGGAACCTCCATCAAAACCCCAGAACTCTGGGGCTTGGAGAGCTTCTGGATTGCTGAACACATGGGGGGCACTGGAGGGTGGGGGGCATGCCTGCAGAGGGCATGGAAGCCCCACACCTCTTCCCACGGGCTTGCCCCACACATCCCTTCCCTCTGGCTGCTCACCTGTATCAGCTGTGATATACTTTATAATAAACTGGTGAATGTAAGAGTTTCCCTGAGATCTGTGAGCTGTCCCAGCAAATGAATCAAACCTGAGGAGGGGACTGTGGAAGCCCCAGTGTATAGCCAATCAGCTCTTAAATCCCTTGGAATTTCCCGGGTGATAGGAACATTTTTTTTCTAATGAAGTCATTCTTGGTGGACTCCTGGCTGGGGGGGTGATCGCCAGAAATCCCAAGCCATGACTAGAGGCTTGGAGCTTTCGGCTCCAGTGTACAGGCAGTCAGTCAGGAACACAAGTGATAACCAGGCCTTGTGACTGGCATCTGAAGGGGGGCAGCCTTGTGGGACTGAGCCCTAACCTGTGGGAGCTGATGCCACCTCCAGGCGACAGTGTCAGAACTGAGTGGAACTATGGAACACCCAGTTGGGTCTGCTGAAAGCTTTCTTGGTGTGTGAGGACAAAAAACTCACACGTCTGGTGTCAGAAGTGTGGTGTTGAGTGTGTAAGAAAGGCACTTTGGGTTTTCCTATCACTACATCCTCCCCCATATGAGTGATGAAATGGGCTGTCCCACTGCCTGCCCTGGCACCAGCCCTTTCCTGGAGAGCCTCCCTCCCCACAATGCCTCCTGCCCAAAGTGCCCACTGGCGTCAGGTCGCTGGGCTGGGCCAACTGGGTTCAGGTTGCGTGTGAGTCAAGGAGACCCAAGGGCCAGCCATTTGGTCATGGTGAGCTGTTGCCCCGAACAGCCATGCTGGGTTAGGGCGGAGGCAGCAATACCGCTGAGAGTAGCATAAGAGGGGGACAGTGGCACTCTGAGAGCCACCATGCATGCCCAGAGGGACACTGCCCTACCCCACCAGCGCTCCAGCCCCCAACTTCAGTTCCACCGACTGCTCTGTTCCCATGAGCTTGCCCTGTGCCCTAGTTATGCACTGGTAGGTTACAAACACCCCCAAAACTTAGCAGCTTCCGACAGCTGTGGTGTTCACTCATGATTCTGTGTATTAGTAAAGTGAGCTGGGCTCAGTACCGTCATCCTGGGCTGCGCTGAACTCAGCTGCTCTAGGTCTGGCATCACTCACCTGTCTGGGGCGTGTGCTCATGGGATCTCCCATCCTCCAACAGGCTAGCTTGGACCCATGTTCACGGTGGCAGAAGAGTTCTCAGCCTAATGGCAGACGCTGCAAAGCCTCTCACGATCTAAGCATAGAACTCAGTGTCACCTCTGCCACGTTCAATGGTCAAAGCACGTGAGGAGGCCACGCCAGATGGAAGGCGTAGGAGCAGAAACGCCACCTCTTCATGGTGGGACCTTCAAAGAATCGTGGCCACTTTTTCGCAGCTGCATCTTGTAAGTAGTGACTTTCATTTGGTTATTTGAATACATTTCTACCCCATGAAGCCAGAGAGGTTTAGCCAAAATGCGGGTGCAGACACAGAGCCTTAGACACAGAGACATCAGATCCTTCCTTCCTTTCTCCATTCCATGAACACTAAATCAAAACACCAGTTTTCATCTGTGGGTCACCTGCTATGTGCCAGAACCTCGTTCATTTAGAGCACACAGCTCAATGAGGGAGGGGCTTTTCTGGGTCCCTTTCTGCAGATGGGGAGGTGAGACCTTTTTTTTTTTTTGGAGACTGGGTCGTGCTCTGTTACCCACGCTGGAGTGCCGTGGCACAGTCACAGCTCATTGCAGCCTCAATCTCCTAGGCTCAAGAGATCCTCCCACTTCAGCCTGCTGAGTAGCTCAGACTACAGGCGTGCGCCACTGTGCCCGGCTAATTTTCATTTAATTTTTTGTGAAGACAGGGTCTCCCTATGTTGCTTAGGCTGGTCTCAAACTCCGGGGCTGAAGCATTCCTTCCACCTCTGCCACTGAGATTTCTGGGATTATAGAGAGGAGCCACCACACCTGACCAGGTAGAGACCCTAAAAGGCTCAGCCACTCTCCAAAGTCAAGCAGCGGGGAAGTGGCAGGTGAGGGTAGGGAGCTGGGATCCAAGCCCGGGGTTTCAGGACGCCAGCCTCAGCACTCAGCTCCACTCTGGGACTGGGCAAGGAGCTGGAGCCTTCAAGAGGAGGAAGACAAAGGCCCTGCTGCAACCCTACCAGGTTAGCAGGTACGTGACCAATTGCCGGAGTAGGCAGTGGGGGAGGGGAAGCAGACTGCAGCAAGCACTTTACTGTGGGAACTCAGAAGAGCTTTGTTGGGACTGGGCAGGGGCTGGAAGGAAAGGGAGGAGCCCACCTGTGCACAAAAGCACCGGGTCAGTAAGGGCCAGGAAGTCAACAGCTCAGGCCACAGCTCTTCGGTGAGCTGGGGAGGCCTGCGTGTGATGAGGGTGTTGTGCCCAGGAGCTCTTGGCCCTCTTCCTATCCGGGGTAATGACTGACAATCTGACTCTCGTGCCCCGGGTGGTCAACATTCCCCTGTGCCTCCTGGAGAGCGAAGGGCCCTGTGCCTCTTATGTGTCCCTCCTCAAAGAGACACAGATCTTTTCTGGTGCTAAGTAACAGCAGTACGGATGCAGATGCAGGCCTGGTGCAGGGGTTCCCACTGAAAAGCCCGGCGCTTCGGGAGGCCAAGGTGGGAGGATCGCTAGAGGCCAGGAGACCAGCCTGGGCAACATAGTGAGACCTTGTCTCAAGAAAGAACAAACAAAAAAGAAGAAGAAAAGGGCCAGGCGTAGTGGCTCACACCTGTAATCCAAACACTTTGGAGGCCAAGGCGGGTAGATCACATGAGGTCAGGAGTTCAAGACCAGCCTGACCAACATGATGAAACCAGGTCTTCAAAAAAAAAGGAAGAAGAAGGAAAGGAAGGAAGGAAGGAAATGAAAATAAATTAGCCAGGCATAGAGAATTACTAGAGGCCAGGAGACCGCCTAGGCAACATAGAGAGAACCTGTCTTTACAGGAGAAATAAAAGAAGAAAGAAAGGAAAAGAAAGAGGGAGGGAGGGAGGAAGGAAGGAAAGAAGGAGAGAGAGAGGGAAGGAAGGAAGGAGAGAGAAAGAAGAAAAGAAAAGAAATTAGCCAGGCAGGTTAGCATGCACCTATAGTCTCAGTTATTCAGGAGGCTGAGGAGGGAGTATTGTTTGAGCCCAGGAGTTCAAGGTTTCAGTGAGCTATGATCACACCACTGCACTTCAGCCTGGGCGGCAAGGTGAGACCCTGTCTCAAAATCATAATAATATAATAATAATAATGCAGATGCCTCTGTAGTCTGCCCTGTGCCACGCATTGCCCCACTTAGATATGTGGGCTACCGGCGCCCATCTCAGCTCTGGACTTACAAGCTCTGTCATGGCCCCTGGCAATGAACGCTTCATTTCCTCATTTGTTAGCTGCTGACCGTAACACACACCTCCTAAGTCTATGCTGAGTGAGGATCTCAGGTACTCAGCACAGTGTCTGGTACTTAGCAAGTACCTGTAAACAATGTGATGGTTGAAAAGGAGTCAACGTTCATTCACTGACCATGCAAGGTGGCGAGTGGGTTTCAACATCAGGGCTCCACCTGGGTGTTTACCGCTTTCTCTCTGTTCCCCAATAACCTGCACAGCAGTTGGTGGATGTGGGGTCCCTTTATGCTGCTAACGGGGGTCATGAGATGTGACAGGGGTAATTTGTGGGCATTTGGCCATCTTGGCCAAAGTGGCAGCTGATGAGTGTTTTCAAATGATCATATCTACTGAGGCCGAACCGAGTGGGGTTGGGACTCCGGAACTACTAAGTCATGTTTTTTCTTACACAAAACTTCAAATAGCAACTTTAACCAAGACCCTGCCTGGAGGCATTTGTGTGACTTGCTGCTGGCTCCAAATTCATCTGTCCCTAACCAGAGAAATGCGTTTCTACTACCTCAAGGAGAAGGCAACCTCCATTTTCCTGTTCACAAAAATATTTTAGCTATTTTCTTAACAGAAACTTCCAGGAGAATATTCCACAGGTGCAAAGTCCGTGACCTTTAAATAGCAGCAGCTAGCGTTTTCTGTCTTGCGGCAGGAGTGCTGTGCTCCCCACCGTAAGCATCTGCCTTCTCCTCTCCCCTCTCCGCATTCCCATTTGACTTTTGTGTTTCTGCCATGACAAGCCGGAGGGCGGTGCGGTCACCAGCTCTCATCAGGAAGGGGGCCGAGCACGCCCCGTCGCTGGTGGCGGGGAGACACCGCACGCACACTGCGGGTTTCTGTGGGGTTGGGGTGTGGGGCGCCCACGCGCTGCTGTGCGGACTTGTTCCCGTGAAATGAGTCTTTCATGGTGGGGAGGAAATATCCATTTATTTGATTGGATGCCTGTCAGCATTGTTCTAGGGGGAGAATATTCGAGAACAGTGCCAGCAGACACAGTCACCACAAACCGTCAGCTGAGGGGCGCACCTTCATCGCCCTCAGGCATCTCAGCCATGACTTTCTGTTCCCCCGAAGCTGCCTGCACGGTTCCACTCCTTCATTCCTCCATCTATTCAATACCCATCGGACCTCTTCTGTGGGGGATACACAGACAACCGGCCCAGGACCCACCTTAAGAAGCCCATGGGAGGGGAGAGGGGAGAAAGCCAGCAAAGGATGGGTGCCCCGGCCTCAGGCAGACAGGACACTTGGCTCAACCTGGAGACAGGGAAGGCTTCCTGGGTGGGTTGACACTGCCACCAGGGCTAGAAGGGCGAACAGATCCCACAGAAGAGTCAGATGATGCACAAACATTCAGAAGAGGGAGGGGGCAGGCTCAGGGCCCCGTGCAGCACACCGGGCCGTGGCCACACTGCACCGTGACTGGGTGTCCCGCTGTGCCTCCCACCCACTGGACACCCGCTCCTGGAGGACCCAGATGGCCTCTCCCTCACCCGCGGCATCCCTAGCCCCTGGTACTGGTGAGGCCACTCGGCGAATGATGAGTGACTCAGACGATGACCCAGCCACGCAGCTGACCCGGCTGCCAAGGGCCTTGCCATCCTTCCTGCAGCAGAAGCCCTGCCTTGGGATCCTGTGTGTCAGTGCCTGGGGGGTCTCAGGCACCACTTCCCTCAAAACCTCTCTTATCTCTGCACCAAGTCACAGAAACAACCCGGGGTCCTGCACAGCCATTATGAAAACGTTGAGAATGCAATCTCAACCCCCGGACCCCAGGGCCACCTGCAGAGCCAGGACAAGCTTCTCCTTTGCAGCCCGTGCATATGCATCCATGGCAAAGAAAGACAGGGTGGAACATCACACCCTCTGCAAAAACAGGAGTCTTTGATCGCAGGAGAGTGTCTGGTAAACTTCAGAGTTCACCTAATTGGTTTGGGGCAGATCTAATCTCCCCGATGCTCTGTGCTCAATTAGTACTGGTCAAGATGTTTGAAGTTCAGAGGAGAAGCCCATTTGAATAATTAGCATCACGTGGTGTTCCCCATGCAGCCGACCCTCCTGGAGAGATGAAAGAGACACCTCCCCTCTAACTGCTCTGGCTCCACTGCCAATGGAGACCTCTGGAACGCTTTAAGAACAGGTGGCCTCTGCCCTTCCTTGAAAACTGAGTGTGGAAGGGAGCCTGCGCCAGGCCACAGCCTGGAGGGAAGAGAGCAGGCTGGGCGGGGAGGCCTTGTCCCTCTCCCTCTCCCGAACGTTTGCACATCACACGACTTCTTTTCTGTGGGATCTACTCATCCTGCTGGTCCCAAGGGCAGTGTCAGCTCACCCGGACGCCTTCCCTGTCCCCAGGCTGGAGCGCCATCCTGTCCACCCTGTCTGCTCGCCGGGCTCCGGTCCGGCCTTCACTTGCTTTGCTTTCTCTCCTCCCCACCCCCAAATGTGAGCTCCCTCACGGGCAACCTGGGCCCTCTGTGTACCACACAGAAGTTATTGATGAGTATTGAAGAGATGAATGAAGGAACGAAGGAGTGAATTAATGAATCAAATGTGTGTAGGCAGCAACAGGGGAACGGAAAATGACAGCAAAGCCATCTGAGGGAGATGGCGGGGCACCGTCCAGCGCTGCTGACACTGTGGGCTGGCTTGTTCCTTGCTGTGGGGCCTGACCCCACCTTATGAGATGTGTGGCGCAGCCCCGGCCTCCACCCACCAGAGGCAGGAGCACCCACCTTCTCCCCTCCACGTGACAGCCAAAGAGATCCTCAGACATTGCCCAAGCCCCTCCAGCTGACAACTACGAGGCTAAACCAACAACTTCTCTTTCTTAGCTCCAAACAAAACACGGTGCCAAGAGCTTCAATTCAGAAATGTCCTTTGTCAAAGAAGGTATCCCTCCTCTGGCCAGTACCTGTCTCTTTCCCACCCTGTAGTGATAAGAGGAAGATTTAAATTATAACTTATAATCCTTTTTTTTTTTTTTGAGCCGGAGTTTCACGCAGCCACCCAGGCTGGAATGCAGTCACATGATATTGGTTCACTGCAGCCTCCGCCTCCCAGGTCCCAGAGATTCTCCTGCCTCAGCCTCCCGGATAGCTGGGATTACAGGCACATGCCACCACACCCAGCAAATTTTTGTATTGTCAGTAGAGACGGGGTTGCCAGGCTGGTCTCGAACTCCTGACCTCAGGTGATCTGCCCATCTCGATCTCCCAAAGTGCTGGGATTACAGGTGTGAACCACCCACCCAGCCTTAAATTACAACTCTTAGTGATTGATTTACAGCATCATAGCCTATTTTGAGGGGGTGTCTCCTGGGCTTTGAATCCAGAGTTCCCCAGAGACCTCACACGGACCCATGGCCAGCCCTGAGAACGAGCGCTAGAAACACCCTGAGCAGGCCAGGTGAGGTGGCTCACACTGTAATCCCAGCACTTTGGGAGGCCGAGGCAGGCGGATTATTTGAGGTCGGGAGTTCGAGACAAGCCTGACCAACATGGAGAAACCCCGTCGCTACTAAAATACAAAATTAGTTGGGTGTGGTAGCAGGCCAGGAAAGAAACACTCTGAGCAGCTCTTAGGTCCATTAGCGCTTCACAGACAAGTGTCTAGTGGCTGGCGCCCAGTTCCTGCTGGACCCTCAGCCCCCACGCAGAGGGGACAGACCCTCCAGTCCTCCCCAGAGGGGCTGCCAAAAGTGGGTGTGAGGAGACCGTGAGCATGGAGCCAGGAGACTGCCGAGGCCTTGCTGTGTGGCCTTGGGTGAGCCACCCAACCACTGTGCACCTCTGGGTCCCTCTCTGTGGAACAAGGACCCCATTCTACAGATGTCGTTGCAGGACGGGGAGAGGCCGTGCGACCGTGGGACAGGCTCGCTTCCTGCACATGGCAGAGCTGCAAACAGCAGCCTCTTCCTTCTGACATGGCGTATTTAGGACGCAGCTGCATAAAGGTCGAAGACCAGTCAACCGAAGGCCAGCGCTTGGCAAGCAGGTGGGGGTGGCCTCCCCGACGGGCTTCCTTATCCCGAACAGGGCCTCCCTCGGCTCAGAGCTGGGTCCCAGCTGATGCAGCCCAGGGAAGAGACTGAGAGCCTCCAGCAAGGGAGGTGGAAAAAAGGTGACGGACTCTCCTGGGGAGCCGCTTCCTCCCAAAGCAGACCCCAAAGCGGGGAGACCCTGCCCTCCAGCCCCGCCAGGGGTGCCCGTCCCTCCTCCCTCAGTTGAGGGATCCTCCTCTGTGGCCTCCTGAGAGGCTCCTCAGCCAGAGTTTCAATGCTTATGATCACTTTGGCTTCTGGACAACTCTGGTGTTGCAGACAAAGAAACTGAGGTCAGGGAGGCGATTAAAAGCAGAGCCAGTGAGAAGTACAGGAAAGGAGCTTGAACAGCCAGACCCGGGGCTCCGGCCAGCTCTTAAGAAAGCACTTGGTCTGCGCAATGGCTCACACCTGTAATGCCAGCACTTTGAGAGGCCAAGGCGGGTGGATCATGAGGTCAGGAATTTGAGACCAGCCTGACCAACATGGTGAAACCCCGTCTCTACTAAAAACAGAAAAATTAGCTGGGCGTGGGGGCGCACACCTGTAGTCCCAGCTACAAAGGAGGCGGAGGCAGGAGAATCGCTTGAACCCGGGAGGCGGAGGTTGCGGTGAGCCGAGATTGTGCATTGCACCACTGCTCTCCAGCCTGGGCCACAGAGCAAGACTCTGTCTCAAAAGGAAAAAAAAGAAAAAGAAAGAAACAGAAAAAGAAAAAGAAAGCACTTAGGCCTCTCCGAGTCTGTTTCTCTCTTCTGTAAAATGAGACCATCTCAAAAGCCTTTCCAGGCCAGGCGCAGTGGCTCACGTCTGTAATCCCAGCACTATGGGAGGCACCAGAGGGAGATGACTTGAGCTCAGGAGTTCAAGACCACCCTGGGCAACATGGTGAGACCCCACCTCTCCACAAATAAAAAACATTTAAAGCCCTTTCCAATGCTAAAATTTGGTTATTTTAGTCCTCAAATTCCTGGAGTCGAGGAACGTGGATTCCCTCTCTCTGGCACATCTGTGTCAACAGCTCCGGAGGTTTGTGGATGTGGGGCATGGTGCCCATCTAGGTGTCTGTGGTCTCCAGGCTGTTTGTCCCTCCCTGGCTCTTCATCACCTGCCCAGGAATGCTGGCACTCGTGGGAGACATCAGAGCTGCTCAGGGCTTGTTGCCAGGGATTTGCAAAGCTGATGCTTCCTGCACCGATCCCGGCAGAGACTGCTTGGAGTACTTGGAATATGGAGGGACAGATTGCACCGGTGTATTCTATCCTGTTGCAGATTTTCTCTTACCCTCTTTGTTCATGAAAAGGTAATTTAATGGAAAATTATTTCTTCAAAGTTGAAGGTCAAATTAAGATCTTGACATTTTATCTCCTAGATCATAGTGAGGAATTCATGAAATAAGACAGAAAAAGCACACAGCAAGCTGCTGGCCCCAAGCAGGGCGAGGCAAGTCCTCCCAGGCTGGAGATTTCCACATCTGGGAGGCTGGCTAAGCACTGACCCAGGAGTCCTCAGGACACCCTGAGTGGAGGGTTCTTGTTTTCCAGATAAGAAGAGAATTTTAAAAATCCTGCAGTCACAGCGAGTGGCAAAGCTGAGATCTGAACCACATGGAGAAAAGTGACTGGGGCTGCTGGCTCTTTAGCTTCTGTAGCTCAGAGGAGGCAGCTCGGGTGGGCTGGGACCCCAGCGCCTGCTTCGGGCATGTACTCTCTGAGGACCCCACTTTCAGGTTTGCCTCTGCACGTCCCCAATAGAGCAGGAGCCTCTCTCCAGATACATGGATCCTGAAACAAGCAGACTGCCTTTTCCTGTCCGTTAGTATCCATTCATTTCATGTTATAATTTTCTAGTCTAAATGTATATTTTTTCTTTTATATTTATAAAAAAATTTAAAACTATGGAACGCTTCACGAATTTGTGTGTCATCCTTGTGCAGGGGCCATGCTAATCTTCTCCGTATCGTTCCAATTTTAGTGTATGTGCTGCCGGAACGAGCACCTAAATATATTGTTTTAATTTGTCAGATAAGCTGAGAAATTATAGACTATTCTGCCCACCCTGTATTCTCCCATTTCACGGTGCATCTAATATGCAAAAGAATAATACAAATCATTTTTTGGGGCCAGAAACTGTGGCTTATGCCTGTAATCTGAGCACTTGGGGAGACCAGGGCAGTAAGATCGCTTGAGCTCAGGAGTTCAAGACTAACCTGGCCAACGTGCAGATACCCCGTCTCTACTAAAAATACAAACAAATTGGCTGGGCATGGTGGCGTGTACCTGGGTCCCAGCTACTCGGGAGACTGAGATGGGAGGATGGCTTGAGCCTGGAAGGAGGAGTTTGCAATGAGCCGAGCCGGCGCTACTGCACTCCAGCCTGGGAGAAAAGCAGGACTTGTTCTCAAAGGATATATAAAAATCGAAAGCATTTTTCCCCCAGTACCAGGTGATTTACATGCATTGCTAGGGGCTAGTGTCCACCCCAAATCCCAAAGTGAATCAACCCAGGCCTTCAACCCCCAGCCCGGGTTGATCCCGCTGCCTCTCTGACCCCCTCAGAACCATCCTAAGGGCATGGGCTTGCTCTACCCACCCCCTTCCAGGGCTCCCAACCCTCACACCTAATTAAACTGTGGAAAGTCTTCCAGGGGAGATGAAAGGACCAGCCATACAAAATTTCCCGTATACAGGCTTCTCATCTTTAAAGCTCTATCTATCTATTTTCATCTATTAATATTTTTTAAAGAAGGTAATTGAGTCTCCTGACATAGTTCACAGGCAGATGGAGATGATCTTTCCTTTTTTCTTATGAAGAAAGAAGCCTAGAGATGGGGCAGCGGTGAAGGGGGGCTTTCTTGGGGAGACAGGTGTTCGAACCTGAACTAGAATGCAGATAGCAGCGGCTCGAAGCAGCCTGATCCAGCCTCTCTCTAGGTTACCCCTGTGGTTACAACTCAAATCTGCTTAAAGATGCCCTTCCGAGGGGAATTAGAAGGTCGCCAAGTCCTCCTTGGAGCTGGAAAGCTCTAGAGCTCCTCCAGGGTTCCAGGGCTGGCCTTCCTCTCCCCTCACGTGATGCTGGGGTGCCTGATGCTGGTGTGCTGACACTGGGGTGCTGATACTCACCTCCTGGGGCTGCTGTGGGACTCCACGGGCTAACTCAAGGAGAGTCCCTAACCCAGCCCCGGCACAAAGAGACACGTTATGCTCCTTTGCTGGCCTACCCCTGATACCTGTAATTATCAGGCTGTATTGATTATTGGCAGGGAGAAAACATGTTATAATT